>PTEX01000126.1:1610032-1773377 GCA_003342815.1 Eudromia elegans | reverse complement strand
TTTTTTTTTTTTTTTTTTTTGCTTATCACTGGATCTTCAGTAAATCAAGTAAAAATACATATATATTTAAAATAAGTTTAACATCTGAGTTGGAAAAAAAMATAACATGTTTAGCCAGATACAAAAAAAATACACTTGCTGGATCAGTGCAACTGTATGATCCTTTTATGAAGATATAAATACGCATGCAGATAGACACGCTTGCTTTTACATACCACAATGATAGGTGCTAGAGACCTAAGCCTTCCTCTGAGGCAAGATATGCCAACCTCTGTCAACAACTGTGCCAAAATCCTACGCTCCATGTCCAAACCTTGGACACCAGGTAAGAGGTGTTTGTGCATTTCATGCACCACTCAAAGGCTGGCACTGCTGGTTTTTAACACAAAGGTTTTCCCGCACGTGAAACTGACTTTCTTTTTGGTGGTATGAGCATCCCTGGGAGAGGGGGTCAAGGAGCAGTTGCAGCACAGCTTGCTGAGCACTGCAAGCCTGTGAAGTCGATTCCCTTTACGTTCTCCTGCTAAAGCAGAACGTCATGGCGTGCCAAGTGCAAGCCTAACACTCGCTATAAAAGTAAAGGGGGAATATTTTGGCTAGCAGTCTTTTACTCCCTTCCTGAATGTCAGCACATGTCCCACTGGCAGATATCATAAATTCAAAAGCCACCAGCTGGCTGCATAACAGGACGCCAGAACATATCCAGCGGTGAGGGAGCCACAGCAGACCACGATGACAAGAGGGTTCTTAAAACACATGAACATCCCCTACTCCATCATSTCTTTCATGAGGTGGACAGAACAACTTAACATAGCACCAGGCAGGTCACCTGAGCACAAAGCATAGGCCAGCTCGATACAGCTCAACACTGCGCAGAGCAGCACTCTGCAAAGACAGTCTGAGATACTTATCTAAAAAAGGGCTAGGTTTTAGAAGAGCTGATTTTAAAACCAAGGTAACAGAAAAGAATAGAAAGCGCAGAGGGCAATTCTCTTCCAGCATCTGCCTTTGGGAATGCTTTATCTCCACATACAACGCTCATTCGCATCTTGAAACTTCAACTTAGGCTTTGCTTTTTTCTTAATTAGGCTTTTAAATACCCCCTCTTCTAAAACCACACTTGACTTCTTTTATGGTTAAGCTTTTGTGATTTTTTTTTAAGGGGGGGGGCGGGGAGGGGAAGGGGAAAGAGGTTGTTGGTTTCTTTCTTTTGTATTCAGGAATTTTCCCAGTTAAAAGCAGCACTACAAGTGTTCTCACAGATGTGCAATATGGTCATTAACAATACAAAATAAATTATCAAGTTGCTAGTTCTTCCTCATCTAGCTTGTAGTTACTGTACAAAATACTCCCCAACACTAGTATTTTTATGAAAACTCAACCACTGGCTGCACTGCACTACTGATTTACATGTGCTGTAAGTGAATATTTACATTCTGAATTTCTCAGAAAAAAGAGCTATCCATGAAAACTGTATAGGATAACATGAAATRTTCTGTCAGAGAGGGCACCACTACAAGAGGTACAGTCAGATTCCCCTGTTCTTGCATAAAAATGAGGAACTTGTTTTCAGAAGTGAGAAGAGCAGGGCACTGAACACTCAGAGGTGCAGGAACACAGTATTTGCAACGATGACTACCACAATGTAAAGACTGAAGCCGTTCAAGGGCGCAGTGCAGAAGTGCGTGTTTACAAGAGCATCTCAAGCTTGCAAACAGCAGGGCACTAAACACACAGAAGAGTTCAGGTTCCCAAGAAGGGAACACAGCACAAAATGTTCTGCTTCTTCACAGAAAATCACCCCATTTGTGGCTGTCTAAAATTAGAGACATAACCATTGTTGTGGTTGATAGCTGGGGATGAAAGCTTTTTTAGGGCATCTCTGGACAGCATGAGGGCTCATACAATTCTGCATGCCAGTTTAGCAGCACTGAAAATCTGAAAAGGCCAAATTACGGTTTTATTGCTCTTTATACTTCATTACAGAGATATTAACAGTATCAGCAGGATTAATTTGATGATGGGATTAAAGAGATGTCAACACCTTTTAATGACACCAATTCACATTTTAAAAAAAGCAACTTGATCAGGAGAGAGTCAGGAGAGTGAGTTGAGAACATGTTTACTTCACATGCAGAATTTGGTGCCTGTAAAATATTTCTGGAAGAGATATTTGTTTTGTTTTTTACAATTCATTTTAATCTCCACAAAGTATAGTCTCGAAGTCCATTTAGGAGAAAACTACAGTATTCCAGTTAAAAAGGCATCACAGAAATTCATGTTCTTGTATTAGTGTCTGACAGGAGAGCTTTCAGTYGGTCAGTATTTGCAAGCACAAGGGAGGTGGACAGAGCAAGCGCAGGACCAAGTTCAGTAACAGCAAACCTTTCATAAGGGCAAYTACCTACCAGAATCCTTGAAACAGGCTCAGCGCTGCCACACTGCAGAGCTCGGGTTCTGCTGTCATTTCACTGGTTCTTCCAGTTTGCTATCCACAACACTGCCTTCAACAAACAAAATGAATGATTAAACATAAGACAGCAGTGCCACATGCAGCAGACCAGTATGTGGTCTGTATCATGCACGCTATGATAATACAAGTATCCTGTGAAGAATAATACAGAAATCCCAAAGAAAAACTGTGTAAGCCAGCATCAGCAAAAAACAACAGAGAGAGGAAATACGGACCAGCAAGCATTCCTGATAAATCATAAATTAGGCATTAAGTACTAAAAATTATTCAACAGCTTTCAATATTTAATGATACAAGGTATTCTTACAAAAAYGCATCCCTATGCAGACACTGTAGGAATATGATGTGAGCAAAGCGTTTCATCAACAAAAACTTACATTACTGCAGCAAAACCTGATTATACACCTGAGCCACCTTTTTTGCTTTACAGTAGAAATTTTTGCCATCTTCACACATTATATGGTTCACTGCCCATGTCACAAGAAAAAAATTAATAAAAGTTGATTCAAAGTTCAAGCAAGTCTCTCATTCCATGTGAATTGAGAAGATTACAACATTGACAACCTCCTGTTTCCCAAGCTGAGAAGTTCTTTTACCTCTTTCCAAGAAAGAGGTAACTGGACAAGAGGTCATCCAGTCTCTCTAACATCTGAGCCTTATTACCCATGCAGCACAGTTTTTTAAACTACTATGCCAAACACAGTTTCTGCACATCTACTTTTAAATCTGCAGTCTGACTGAGCATTGCCATTCTGAAGAGAAGACTACACTGTACTTGGTTTCACTACCAGACTGTGACTTCTGTAGCGAATCCCCATTTGCCAAGCACACTGCACTGGTCATTAGGCCACCCCGGAGCAGACGTAGAACCCAAGGCCTGAGCACACAAAAAAAATGTAGAGTCAGCTCTGCCTCCCTTTCCCTTCCTGCCCCACTACAAACCGCCCTTATGGACATAGGGGAGCAGACATCCATGGCAGGGGCCAGCTCCCCAAGGTCCTTTTGGGCCAGGTTTTCCTCTGGCAGCTTTTCCCAGATTCCTCCTTTTTGTAGCAGCCTCAAGTAATGGTCTTGTACGTGGTCTCCTCCACTTCTATAAATCAAATAACTCACTATTTTCAGCCCATGCTCTTCCCCACCCCCCCACCCCCAAGTCCCATCGTATTTTCTGCCTGAGCTGCAGCTCAGCTTTTTGCATGAGTTAAATGCCACATGGCTTTCTAACTTTCTTGGGCAGCCCCTTCCTACTGATTAGGACAGCTTTAGCCTGTTCAAGGCAAACAGGATTATTCAAGATAATTAACATTTCTATAGGGCACTGACAATAACACTCAGAGCTGAAACCTGAGAATACAAAAGAGCTACAGCAATTACAATTCTAGCAGGATTTGGGTTCATTATGATGTTTACTTGCAAACATGAAATTAGTAATGCCTGGATTAAGATTAGAAATTTGACATGAACTGCTGTCACAAACAAATTCCTTTCAAGTGTATTTCATACACAGTGCATATGATATCTCTTAAAATATGAAAAAATCACAGATACTCAGAAGACTTTTTTTTCTTAATAGCAGAAATACAACTATACAGAGAAAATAGCAAGCCAATATAAACAAATAATCAAGCCTTTAGAAAGCGAGARACAATAAGCGGTAAAACAAGGTATAACATTATAAATTAAATGTAATATCCGTCTCCCCCTACAGGGACTGTAATGTCCTCCAGCGTCCAGTACTGCAAAAAGGGCAGCGTTTCCGTTCTCCCAGGCTTGTTTCTGGGCCTGTCCCCGTATCAGGCGCTCTGGTCTTCCCATGAATAAGCCACCATGGCCCATAGGCACTTCGGCCACCCATGAACGGGACAGGTCAGTAATGCCAGYATCCCAGGGCACAGCTCAGAGATAAGACTAAAACCAAATCTTACTTAAAATTATTTGCTGTTCCAGTTTTAGGACAACCATGAAAGAGCAACACCAAAAGCAGTAATCCAGGCCCGTTTTCAAAGAAGTGAAAATCAGACTTCGCATTTTGATTCCAAAACTAATTTTAGAACACAATGGTTTTTAAGTGAATTCTCAAAGTAATAAATTGAGTTCTTTCTCTCTCCTCCTTGTTTACAGTCTCTTAAACTGGGATCCCACACTACCAGTGTCACACAGGATGTCATTTTTTTTCTCTTGGCAAGTAAACACATGTGAAAGAAAAGGCATTGCATTTATAATGACAGCAACAGAACTTGCTAACATCGTTTTTACCAGGTTTCAACAGGACAGCTTCTGATTTCTGGTGTATGCTGCAACCTCTCTTAGCTTCACGTGTATTTTTTTTTTCCATCCTGCTGAGCATGGCTTAAAATGCAGAAATGGCATAACTCAACATTAGACTATTTTGCAGGACCATATGAGTTCAAAGTAAAAGAAACCACATTAAAAGCAGTGAAATAAATCAAATGAATTATCTGAAAATAAAATTAGAACATAAATAAAACAAAAGTAGCCCCATGAATAGACAGACTGTCTCTTCTTTTTCTCTTGGGATGCATTTCTTTTAGCATGGCTTCGGGCACTTACCATGGTATTTCCTCAACCATGCTCTCACAGCATAGAATACCTGTGTTTTATGGGGGTTTTCTTAAACATTGATTTAATAGGCAATTTATTTTAAAACTTTTTTTTAATTTCATTTCAAAAAGACATTTTATAAGTATTTTTAACATTACCTTAAGCTTTTGCACTTGATTCTGCAAGACTTCATCTTTTTCCATCTCGTCCTCCAGTATACAGCCAACAACCAGGCTGCTGCTTTCCAGCTGCTCAGTTCCCTTTATTTTCAATAATTTCTCCATTTCTGCTCATATATTATCTATAATGATGGATGGCCAAGAGCTGTTTTCGCCTCCACCACTGCTGACATGAGGCAAGGCAAGCCAGAACTGCTGCCCAACTCCTGAGTTGGGGATTTTGCTAAAAACACAAAAAATTAAAACAACAAACAACACACCTTAAAGACAAGGRGTTTTAAAAAGAAAAGTTTGCAAGCAGCTGTCCATATTTAGAAGCAAGCGGTCTCAGAGCAARCAATATTTGACAGGTTTCTCCCATGCAAAAAGGAAGTTTGTGGTCTCTCATTTAGGGAGAGAATAGATCAGGAATATCAAATAGCAACCAATAGCAAAAGACAGATTTTGTCAAAAAAAAAGAAAAAACACAAAAAAGAATAAGGCTAAAAGCAGCCCTAAACAGAGCAATCTTCTGTTTCTTCTAAAAGGAATAAGAGGTTATTGCTCCTACATGACAAGGATAACACTTTTAACATTCCTCTTGTCAATAACAGCAGCTAAATTCTCACCGGAGTCAACGTTTACGCTCACAAAAATCAATTTTTCCCTTTTATTAAAAAATTATGTACAGTAAATTGCCGCTACAACACAATCTACATTGTTTAACATAGCCTGCTTTGATTTACTGTTCCATTCGTAATCTGCTGATGATTAAGCTTCTCAAAAACAATCCACTAGCTTTTCTAAGTGATATCAAGTTGTTTGTTTTTAATCTGCTGAAAATCATCCTGTAGACAGATGCATTATTGAAGAATTACATTTTAATTTATTTTCACGCAGTGCCTGTGATGGGCATTTGGATTAACAGCGTATGATAATGCTTCTTTATGCCTGTATCTATTCAAATCAGAAATTACCTGCATACTCTGGCTCTGATGGTGGTCAGAAATTTTACAAAGAACAGAGAATGGTGCTTCTTAATATCACACGGCCCTGCTGCTCATCAATGAGTCTTTTTCTGTTCTAATGCTTTTGTCATGTATATGAAAGTCATTATGTAGTTTAGAAAACAGGAGATGAAGTGAAAGAGGAAGATCAGGGACCTGGGATGCATTAATATTCTACTAGCGTCAAAGATATTTCCCTCGAGGGGCTCCTACAGGCCACACTGTTATTACAGTGCCTATCCATTATCTTGTGCTGTACTYGGTATTAAGACAATAATGGAGAGAATAGGATTATGTGCAGATGATAGGAAATGCGAAGGCAATTCAGCAAGATAGGAAATGAATGGAGACATGATTCTTTCATCGAAGCCGGGGATGGGTTAGCACCGGCTAAGAGAGAAGATAAATGAAGCAAAATGAAATCTTTACAGGTTAGCCGGGGTAAAATGAATGTTTACATAGAAACCTACGAGTTTAACCTTTTTGATACAGAATATTGCAACGTCTCTTTTTTTTTTTAAATGCACGGCTGTGTGTCTCTTCGAAGGGCTGTTTTGTTCTCAAAATTTACTGCATGTGCACGGGGGAACCTCCACTGCTACTTTGCGCTAGTGGTGGCCTTAAGCAGCGGCCGAACCTTTAATCCACCTCCCAAGGAGCCGCTCCAACCGCCGCTCACCATTTCTGCACTCCGACTACAAATTGGGAAAAAAGTGCCCAGCCTGTTAATTAGACAGAAAAGTCAAAATAAGGGCAGTACAGAAGGGCTCAGCCTAGCCACAGGGCACAGTTCCTCCGCACACAAACGCTCCTGCCTACATTTACTAGCAAAACCTCCCAACTGCACCAACAAGAGCTGGTAGCGGGCACGATGTAACATAGTGACATCGGGGGGGGGGCCTGTCACACGTTAGGAGGGTGATAACGGGCCAGACTGGGTCATTTTCAGGCCTATCCCAGCAGTATTTTTAACGAGGATGATCACCGCCCCCGCTGCCTGCCGGCAGCCGGACTCCACCTCGCCGCGGCCGCTCGGCATGGCGGCACAACATGGCGGCGCGGCGGCAGGCGGCGACATGGCGGCGCTTCCCGCGCTTTCCCGGCGGCAGCGGCGGCGGCAGCGCGGCTCCATGCTGCTCCCTGCTGTCCCGCGCCTCGCGCGCAGCTCCCGCCGCCGCCCCGGGCCGCCCAGCAAGGGCAGCACGGAGAGCAGGGCAAGGGCTGCGGCCGCAGCTCCCCCACGGAAAGGCTCGCGTTTAAATGGCGTTAAACAGGCCGGGTAGCTCCGAGACATTCCTGCGAACGTCAGGCTGGAGGGATCCACGCAGCTCTAAGCAGCTAAACTTCCCATAAACTCTTACGCTTAGGGAGTCATCTTGTACCACCAACACCTCCCTTTTTTGGGGTGGGTGGGTGTGTTTCCCCTTTTGCTATGATTGACAGAGGTCTCTCAATAAAAATAAAAATAAAGTAAAACAGCACGGGCAGTTCTGTCCACCAGGCTTGTGTCTGAGCCCCGCAGCAGGCAGTAACATACGGGTCAGTGAAACTAAACAGATAAACATGGACCATACCATTATGTTTCCTTTTCATCTTATGCAACGCTACCATGTTTTTGTGCTGCCAAAAAGAGTTAACAAGAATAACTGATTTGATCAATCTACTCCATTACCGCTTCGTACACGACCCTTCTGCATGCAGGCCAATTCAGCCATTTGCACTGGAAAACACAAACGAGTGGAGAAAGCAAGTCATAAACTGTATCCATCACCCACACCGGCATCGTGTGTCAGAAAGGAGAGGCAACCAGTTAACGAATCCCCTTCCGAAACACAAACCACCGGTTTGGAAAGGGACTTTGAGGCAGTGGGTGCCCGCAGAGAGGGGCCGGGCAGACCCGGCCTTCCTCCCGCCGCCCCACAGGGACCTGGTCTGAGGCCTCGTGGCTTCCCCAGTCACAGGAGTCACCCCTCCTGCCCTCGTACCGGGCAGCTTAAACAAGGCCAAAGTCCTCGGGCCACCATCACCTGTTGGGATTTCTGCATGTCCAGACAAGACGGGTTCACTAAGACGGCATCTGACTGAAACATTCTGGAAGTTCTTCTACCTGCTTCAGCAAGTCCCAATTCAAACCCAGTAGGACTGGTTTAATTAAACAGTTGACCAATTAAATCTATAATCAGACGCAGTCTGCTTCTACAGAGAATTCCAGACTTAAGGAGATTGCTTTCTTCCCCCTAGGAAAACCCATGCAAGTTAGAGAGCCAAGGTTTATAGGGGAGCAGTAATATAGTTTGTAAGAACAGCTATTACAGCTGGGAGAAAAAAATAGGCAAAAAAAGGCAACATTCTTTAGGTCTGAAGCAGGGGTTGCAAACTGCAGCAAAAGTATACTGGGAAGGAATGCTCTGGGATGAAGTTATCACATTAATCAACTAGACAACATGAGCGAACGGGACAACCAGCACCTGCGGAGCAGCAAGCAGTCTCAGCAGGGGAAGCCTCGACGGGGCCGTTAGCTTCTGTGGGACGGGAAAGAGGAGAAGCAGAAACAAGACAGACACAAGCGAAGGGTTAACAGGAGAGCGATGAAATTATCATGTCATAAATTAACCTCTCTGCTGAGTCCATGATCTTCACTATCTCACAAAATTCAGCGTTTTCATTTGCAGGTTTTCTTTTTGAATTATTTTGCAAATCTGTTTTGAAAATCAAAATGTCAGAGCAGATATTACTCTGTGAAATATGTTCATCCTGTGATAATAATGTTTCCATATCTCCTTGATTGTCTAGATTAACTAACTTAGGAGTAGAGAACTTTTTAACTTACTATTTCTACAAGCCCATCTGGTCCACCGGATAAAGCGTGTTACAGCGCTGGTACCTATGTACAGAATGCATATACTGAGGAAAATGAATCTAAACTAAAAAAAGCTACTCAATAGTACCTTATTGCTACTTAACGCTGTCTAACACTTACTAAAATTATGTTTATTGCAAAAATATCAAGAATAAATAAGAAAAGGCATTCCCCAATTTAATCTTTTCAGGTGGCTTAGCATTCACGGGCTTAGTAAAAGGTAATTCACTTATAGTCTGTAGAATAACTGTGCTTTCCTGCTTTGCCCAATGCATTCAAAATCACTACCGAAGCTGTCATAAGGCAGAAGTCCAAAACACCTTTTAGTCTGTAATCCTGCTTATGGAATATTTTGTATTTTTGAAACAAAGTAACTTGTCCAGTTACAAGGGACACGTTTTTAAAAAATTTAAGATAGTCACAAAAGACGAATGCTCTTTTATCTTCTTTCCAAAGCAGAAATGTATTACATATGGTCCTTACTATGAAAATAATTTTATTTCTAAACAGAAGGAGCCTAAAATACCTTTATGAATGTGGAAATAATTAAGATCTTAACTACTTCTGCATTTCACCAGACTCTGCCTACCCTACCTGCCAGGTTTCTGCATCTCAACTCTAGAAGCAGTACAAAAATGTCTTGAAATTCATGAAAGAGGTGACAAAATTAATATCTTGGATTACAGAAAGGGTATCTAGTCTAAGACAGCCATTAAAGTTGTTTTGCTTGATCCAGCACATTAAAAACTGCCTTTTCACTGACCCCAGTGACTTCCAGCTCAGACCCATCATCTAATTAACATGATTCCAGCTCTCCTGTGCGTCCAACTGATACGGGCAGAGCTGTCCGTAACGAAYGACCACTATCTGAACCGAATTCCCTTGACTACAAGATACAGTCAAAAAGAATTACAGGCAACATTTATTAAAGCTGTTAACGGGGACAGCAAAGACGGCACAACATCAAGATGGAGCACACGTTATTAGAAATATTCTGCTTCTACCAAGTCGCTTGGGCTCAGTTTGACACTCCTGAATTTGCACGCCCAGTTGTTTCAGCTTCTCTTCCAATGGCACGTTGTCGCTGGATGCAACGCATCTCGCCCAGGAGCACCCCGAGCGAGAACAACCTAATTCCCCAYGGACACTGCCCACAGTCAGGGCCTACGTGGGCAAAGATGCCAACACATCTGTTCTGCACTCATCGTGTGAGACCCACTCACCTCTGTCCGCTGAAGGACTTAAACGAGATGTTTTTGAACAGTCTAAACTCAGGCTGTATTTCGGCCGGCATCGCTTACCTTCCTCCAAGAGGCAACTTCTCTCCTTGGCAGGTGATAAGCACCACCTCCCACGTTCCACTATAGATGCTGCTAATTAAGCCACAGCAAAATTCAGATAATTAGCAACCTTTTCTAACACGGCAGGTTACTTATTCTAAAGCTTTTTTTTTTCCAGATGAAATGGTATTTAAGAGATTTAAAAATTCTAATATTCTCTACGGTCTCAAAAGTATTTTCAATTCTAACATAAAGGGAATAAAAAGTAGTAAATATTAAAGGCAAATGATACAGGGTGCTGAAAGCAGGGTTTATCACCATGGTTTGATAGCGTTTGTATTACACAACTGTGCCAATACTGCAATCTTCAAACTCTCTCCCAAAGACAGTCCCTCAGATTATAATGATGTTTATTTCATTTTTAAAAACTGAAGTGGATTTCTAATACCAGTTTAATACCCACGTGCATTTAGTGGATACCCTTGTTAAGTCCCAGCAATCCTCTCCACTGCAATAAAAGCTTTTCTCGCTTCCAAGTTCGGCACACAGATTACCGATACCCGCGGCACGGCCGGCTGTGCAGGTGGGTACAGGTGCATGTAGCAGCAGAGCAGGGATGGCATAACAGCAGGAAGAGATGCCCGTTCCACAGCAAACACGACGCGCGCTGCCGTTCCTCCCCGTGCTGGCCAGCACAGGGAACCCGTGCGCCCTCAGCCCCCTACACGAGGCCCATGACCAGACTGACCCATGCGCAGCGCAGCCCACGCGGCCGAGCTGACGAGTCCTTCGCTGCAAGGGGAGCCGTGGGTGCAGAGCGCCTGCCCCGCTCCACAGCAGCTTCCAGTGCTAGGCCCATTCGCGTGCCCCGCTGGAAGAACAGCCTGCAGAAACAGCCTCTGTCTTCCTGTGGCCGGGACCAGCTCCCCGCCTCTCTGAGCGGCTGCGCGGGCACGAGGGGAAGAGCGGCCCAGCAGGGCAGAGCAGCCAGCCCAAGGGCTCCCTCAGCCCCAACGCCGCGAGGAGGCTGCAGTGGGAGCTCCCGCAGCTGCTCCGCGCCAGGAGGGAGCCCTCCCTGCAGCACTGCCTTAGGGGCAGGTCCTGAGCCCACACACTGCCCTGCGCCTCCTCCTCCTGACACTCAGGCCCGTTTGACTTCCAAGCACAGCCGTGCACGCCATCAAATGAAGGAGGAAGCCCCTCCAGGGGCAAATCCAGCACTGGGGCAAGAGGAAGGAAAGGGCGACAGTACAAAAATAAAAGGACTGCCTCAGGGCAATAGAGAGGAAACAAGAGAAATAAGGAGGACAGAGGGCCATGAAAGAACGCTGTTACTCTTGTGTTTGGCAGACAGTACCGTTAAACCGTTTTCCTGGTTCACCTGGTTCCTGGTTTCACTCACCAGGAAAGCCAACTGCAGATCATGAAAGGCACAGGTATGGCGGCTTGACCTGCAAGGTCTGCACGTGCTTTGTAGCAGGGAGCGAGAGAGGCCCCCAGGGATCAGAGCGGACAAGAAACAGCCCAGCTGAAGCACAGGCCTCCAAGCGCTCGAGAGCAGGGGTGTTGCAAGAGCTGTGGCCAGAGGTCCTGGGGAAAGCAGCAGCGGTAAACCAGCAGCTGTAGCTCCTCCACAGCCGCACCGGCAGAGTCTTTAGGCCTCATTTCCCAACGGTCAAAACAGTGGCCATAGCAGAGAGGACAAAATTGCTTTCCCCGTTCTTCCAGAGCTGCAGGTGTGCCCATGACCCCCTTCCCACCACAGCCTTCCCGCAGCACAGCAAGGCTGCTGAGGAGGAGGGAGCCGGGCGGCCTCGCCCAGGGCAGCAGCGCCAGGTATTGCCCCACCCCGAGAGCCTCCTGCGGCCGGGGCAGCGTCTCCAGCGCGCCCGCCGCTGCCTCCAGCCCTGGAGCACCCCCAGCGACTCGCCTCCGCTCCCCCTCGCTCCTCCTCCCGTCCACACCTCCAATCACACTTCTCCCTCATCACGCTGGGAGCTCGGCAGGGGTTAACCCTGAAAAATTTTACAGTAAAGGCAGCTTTTATTGTAATGGCAATTACAGAAAGAGAAAAAGCAATTTAGTCTTTTATGTGGCTCACAGTTTCATTAATGCCATACACTTTTAGCCAACTTGAGTAGTTACACATTAACTCAAAAGGCATGGCAAAAACACTGTTATAATAAAAAAATAACATAAGGCATGGCAAACTGACTCGTCCAGCTCCTCAAATACCTGGAATGCTTTTATATGACAAATTTACTAGTGCCCTCAGCTTCAGGCCAAACTGATCTGAAGTAAACTGCTCAAATGAGGCTGTACAAATAAGACAGACAGATTTAAGCAATCTATATAAAAAATATTATTATTCCTCTTAGAATAGCAGGGAACTCTGCTTCTGGTGTATGCTGCACTTTGGGTAACTTCACATGTGAAGAGGAGAGGAATCTAGATAAAAGTCAATCCCCTCGTCCCTTGAGAGGTTAGGCAGCCTGGGAAGGGCAACCTGCAACATCTCTCACAGGCCCACTATGCTTCTGAGCAGCCCTCGTCAGCCCTTCAGGTACCAAAGTAGTAACAGATTTCTTAAGCCACAAAGATGAACAGTCTGTTGTGCTCCAATGTACCCCACACCAACAGCCCAGGAGGCTGAGCACTCTAAGGCTACTTAAGTGCAATGCTTCTTGTGCTGAACACCACAGGCTGGTAGGAAAAGCCAGGAAACGGCTGAGGTGCCTGCCAAGCCCTGCAGCCTCCCGAGCGGTCTCCAGTGCCCTGGAGCTGCTGGCACTTACTATGCAGGTGGCAGGCGGTTTTCTGAGGACATCTTCCATGGGAAGTACCTTGGTGGGCAGTTTAATCAGATGAGTGGCAACCAGCTCTCATTGTCCCGGGACCCCCTGCTCTATGTACTCCAGTTGGTGAAAAGTGCATTTCCATGATTTTGGTGTCTGCCAGCATTGCACACCATTGCACACCTCCAACACTCTTTTGTCCTACCTGTTTTATATAGAAAACATCATTCCCTCAAGGAAAACTTCCAAAGAAAGAAGAAAAACAGGAGTGTCAGTGTTTCTCTGCCCATCCTTCCCACCAGCTGCACATCCAACTCTCTGCAGCTCAGACACACACACAGAGTTCTGTTGATACCATCATGGTGTTAGAGAAAGTTACCTTGTCGCTTCCTATCGCTTGCTTAAAAACTATCTCCATCCTGCACAAAAGCACAGCTAATAGGCTGAACTAAAAGTAATCACAGAAATTATTTTGCATGACCCTCAGCCCAAAGATTCCAGGATGCCTGAAGACTCCTTGGCCACTGCAGCGCCCCACACACAAGCAAGCAGATGTTGAGCACTTATTCTGAGGTTTCCAAATAGAGTGGAGTTGCAAAGAAAGAATTAACTTCTTGTTATCCTGCAGGATCAAGATGTCTATGAACACACTATCAAATAGTTCTCACCTATCATTTAACATGATTACCTAAAACCCATCTCAAATGTCAGGGCACGACTATGTTTCAAATAGAGCTTGTACCCTAAATATCTGACTGTGGGTTTTTCTATAAGAGATCACTCAAGAAAGTTAAGCTAAATCAACTAAAGCCGTGATGATAATTCATGTAAGTTCCAATACATTCAATTCCTGCGTGGATATTCTCACTGAGTGGTAAAGTGGCCTGACTTTACTGCTAAGGAGGATTAAGCTACCATGAACTAAGGCTATTTTCCTTTTGAATTAGATCATCCACTGAGGAGCTTAGAGCATCCTAGCTTTGGTGTACATATTTCATACCTACCCATTCATCTGAGCTTTCCTACACTTGTCAGAATCCTTGGTTAAACAAAATCCCTTCTACTATATTTCTGCCTGGTATTTAAATACTTCACCTGTTTGCTTGGTATACAAACGTCTTTAAAACAGCTAAAGCTGTTCACAAAGAGCAGAAACACAGACATCTCTCCATGCTACACAAGTACACGGCAGCAGCACACCCAGAGCACAGGGCACCTGGCAAATTCATGGACTAAATGCTCATAGTAAGTTGTTAACCAACTCAAAAAGCAAGCACACAAACTTTAATTCAGTTTTATATAGCCCATCTGAAAGCTGCTCTTTAGACATGCAAACACAGGCAAACAGGGCAGGATCAGGAAAAGAGGTTGCGCTGTAAAGATGGAAAGAATTTGTCCCCTTTGCCCTCCAGAAGCAGCTGGTGGGGAAGCCCAGCTCCGGAGTTCCTCTTGTCACTAAACTGAGGATAAATCGGTAGGAGTTAACTAGGATGAACTCTGGAATTTCCCATCCCAGGCTCACAGATGAAATGCTAACTAATAAACAAGCAAGAGCAAACACCTTCTCAATCTGATACTAATACAGGTGTTAGTTATCTGGATGATAAGTTTTACGCTTGACTATAAAGGAAATTAATATAATGCACATTGCTACCTATTGCCAAGTAATGGAGTTGTGACAAAAAGCAAAGAAAACAAAGGAAGAACACATTTTAACTAAATATCCTCCTTGATCACTAAATCCAGTTCAGCTCCAAATGTATCTGGAAACAAAAGGAAAAAAAAAAAGAAAACACAGGGTTAGATTTTCAGTACTGTGCTTACTAGCTTTCTGTAGGGCAGATTTAGACAACACATGGGCTGGAATGTATAATTTGCACTAGTGCATCCATTGCAATTTCTTATAGATTAGAGCTACTAATATTAATAGCAGAAAATGTGGGAAATAGTGGGAAGGAGAAATTTGATACTGAGAAGCATTGAGCTTCTGCACTTCACTTTTCCTTACTCTGGCTCCTCTCTGTTATTCCTTTATAGCTTAAATCTGCACTGAATCCCTGGCCAAAAGGCTACTCAGGAGCCCTGATGCAGGGAACATGGAGCGCAGGCTCCCAGCCAGACATTCCCGCTTGTGCCACGTGGTCCTTCCCGCTGGCACAGCCGGATTCTCCCCTGCATGTCCAGCCCCCAGCACCGCTGCTTCCCTCAGCCTGCACCTGGGTGAAGCCAGCGGGACAGTTCCCTTCCTGCTGGAGCCAGCTTGGCCAGAAGTGTCAGACGAGTCTGAGGCGCTTGAGCCTCCCGCAGACCACAGAAACGCACCCAAGGTCGTGTGGCTGCCCAGGAGGAGCCATGTAATGCCCGTTTCTGTGGCAAAACTTCCTCCAGCATCTGCACTGCTCCCTGACTGTCCGGATGCCATTCAACACATCTATAACTTGAGCTGCCTAAGCATATTTGCATGTATATTGTAAGCATTATACTAAATGAGATGGGGCTGCCTGTGTAATCATGCCACGACTTTCCCTTAGGGAAACCTGGTAAAATTATGTTCCATTACATTTGTAAAATACTCTCCATTAAAAGCAGCATTAAAACTTTTATGTTCGTGTGAAGCAAAGCAGGAAAGATCCTCCATCCTTTAACTCATACCAATTTTGATAGGAAAGAAGCATTTTCCAGGCAAGCAGGGATTCTGAGTTCAACTTCAGTATCACGTCTTCACAGCATTACTGGTTAACTCTTAAGCCTCTCCCCAAAATACCATTTTTTCTTCATTTAATACTACAAAACAACACAGAATAAAAACAGTTTATCTTGCTTGAAGATAGCACCTTTGGAAAAGTCTTTCTTGGTGAGCTCTGCTTATTTATATTTGTCCATGCAGCAAAAACCCATTTCTATTGTACTACTTAGTGTCCCTTACTTTGTCTGCTGGTGAATTCATGGTTTTAATTTCTTGATGCTCTGGCAAATTTTCAAGTATGCCAGGGGAGAATTTTAAAAATGAGGCATTCATTTAGAAGTCGCACACTAGTGATATATACACAGAGCTTCAATTTAAACCATTATTGCATAGCATCTTTTTCCTTTTATAATAATCCATTAAACGCTTTCAAGTATGGAGAAGGAATAGCAACCTGTAGATCTGAATGGAGCCCAGATGACCTATAAAATACATCCTGCCTCCCTGCCTGCCTTGTTACAGCTCTCATCTCTAATGGCTGCTATTGTTATTTTACCATCCCGACAACCGCACACATCAATTACACGTTTCTGTGTGTCACAAAGCCATTTTCTTAGGCAACCTTTTTGTCTTAATCCATGACGCTTTCTCTTCAACCTGCGAGCAAAGTTGAAGGTTTCCATATTAAAAAATATTACTTTTTCTTAAACTGTGTGGGTAATTGGGAAACCTCTTTCTGGAAATGAAGAGATACCGAATTCCGAACTGTTTAAGAATGTGTACTTGGACCATATATCATCTCTCTATTACACCAAGCGTGTTAGGCAGTACTCTGTGGTGTAGGTGAACATTTTTTCTTTTGTTATGTCGCTGCCTGGCAGCCCAGCTATAATTAAACGTCTTTTGCATTCGCTATTTTATTAAACTTGCAATTCAGTCATCTTAATTGGGCTCTCCTTGGCATATAAATGGCTAGCTCCAAAACAAAACTTTTTTCAGTGAAACTAATAAATTCAAAACCTACAGCACAGATCAGCTCAGTGACTCTTTTAAAGGCTGATTTGTTTTTCATCTTTTTTGGATGATTATGATGACAAAAGCATCAGGTAATTCTGTCTGAAGCAAGCCCGAGACGCAGCTCTCCAAATTAAATTTCTTCATGTACACCTTCCTTGTAAACAAAGTGCTCATTATTACAGTTCTGAGGGGGACAAAATCATTTCCCTCTTCTGACTGATCAAATAAGCAGCAACAACAACAAACAACAACAGGGTAATGACACGCCCCTTCCAAAGGATTCCCACTCACCACACATGCAGTAATGCTCAAAACATTTCTGATTCAGAAGTTAAATCAGTGCTGCTAAAACACAGCCGAGTTCCTCCCCTTGGAAGAAGCCTGGCAGGGGCACAGCCAGGCCAGGCTTTGAAACGCATTGCACACTGACAGTTTAGTAATGAAGTGCTTCAAGAAAAAAATACAGAAATATAAAAGTCTCCTCTGAGCTGACCAGCTCCTTCATGTTAACTTAGGCCTAACTTGCACGTGCCCCAGCAACGGCCTCTCACCTCCCTGCTCCCAGTGGGCTTACTGACCTGTTCCCTTTCTTCCCTTAGGTTTAACTTGATTATAACTAAGCCTATATAAATGCAAATACTGTTTCTGGAGAGATAATTTCATAAAGCAAAACTACCCAATCTTAAGCAGCGAAATTCAAGTGGCAACTGTGACAAGCCAAGAAAAATGCATGCAGTTAACTTCAGCCATCCCTGCTCATCTGAAAGCCTGTGTCACTTTCTAAATAAGCTTTTCATTTTGCTATTCAGTCTGCTGATCTTTGTTGATTTACAGCATGAATGAGCATGGCACATGGCAACTTGCATATTATATTTTTCCTAAATAATAAAACATTTATTGCAGACCCATCAAGCCTGCTGGTAGCATTGAAATATTATAGAAATGAAGTGCCACGTTAACAACTTACACTGTTGCAGAAAACTGTGTTAACGCTATAAGTAATTTAGCCTTACTCAGAAAAGAGGACATCCCCAGAAGAATCTATCTAGAGTTGATTATAAGTCTCAACTCAATTTTTTTTTTTCTAATATCTTCCTAAGCAACTTTCTGGTTCCACCCAGTCCATCCCACCCCTCAAAAGCAGCAAGAAGCAAGGAAGAGGTCTGTAAAAGGCAGCTCCTGATCCACCGCACGGCCTCAACGCATCACGCTCCACGCACGTGCCAGGAAACGACCTCGTCCTTTCGAAAATCGCCTGGGTGATACTGCAGTGCCCTAAACAAACACAAACCAGCAGAACTCGCCTTCAAGTCAAATGAACGGATTTCAAAGTGATATCTATCGTTTGAAGAGTGATCCCAAATGCAGTGCTGAACTGGTGATGGTCTCTCTGACTTACACCCAGAGATGCCTGCCGGGAACTGGTGACTGGATTAACTGGGGAAGGCAAACTTGTATGAAAACAAAAGCATTGTTTATAAAAGCACCACAAAACCCACGCCAGTTCACCTCTCTGTTGTTTCTCTATCACAAACATAGGTTTATAATCCAACCCATGGTACTAGCATGCACAAAGAGAAGATTCCTTCGCAGGCTCTGCCATTACAGCCCAGGGAACCCAAGCGGGTTTGGGGGAAATTTCAAAATTACAGGCCCTCTGCTCTTTCAAAAACCTGAAGGGGAAACATAATTCACCACTAAGCTCTAGATACACAACCTGCGACTTGTGGAACAGAGTTATCTAGCTCCTCGTTCCAATAGGCACCCATGGTTGATACTCAAATCCAGCACCAGAGCAAAACTACCGCAGCGTTTCAGTAGCGAGACAGCATCTCTGCCCAGAACTCCACTTTTACAGACAAAAACATCACTGATTGCTCAAAATAGGCTTAGCTACCCCAAACATAACACGTATCGACTCCTAGGGACACATTCACAGGTAAGATGCCCTACAGTTGTGACCATTTTGCATTACCCACGTTTTGCTAGACACCCCCAGCCATCACACAAGCTATTGCTTCTAGAGGCTTGTGGGCATATGACTTATTCATATAAAAACAAGAAAACAGCGTTTCAACAATATTGTTCCTAGGTCTTAACATTTAGCAGTGCTGTTTATGAGAAACATTTTCTTGAAAACTATTTAATTTATATTGAACTCCAATGAGTTCAAATTATTTCTGCATAAACTTCCATTTTTCTCTAATAAGCTGTGAGAGGCCACGTCTTGTTGCTAACCTCTATAGCTCTCTCAGTTCCTGACAGTTCTTCAAATTCGGGCCGAGTCCTCCTAGCAAACACTTTGGGCCCCATTGTCAGGCACCAGCCCTTTGCCAAGAGCATTTGTCACTAATTGGGGCTCCCCAGCCTTTTTATTTAAGGCATTTCAAACTGGGTGAACCTCTTGGCATGTTAAATTACGACAGTCATTTTCTGAGTCTCTGAGATTGTTCTTGATGGAGTGCGGAATTTCACTCATTATCTCCTAGTTTCACTTAGAAAAACTTTTTTTTCCAGTAGAGAAAACCTCAGTTTCCTCCACAGTGCCCCAGGATGAATGCTGAGACTTTTATTCCCTTAGAAAAAAAAAAAAACCTCTTATTTGAGCTTCATCCCAATGTGATCCCAGGGCCTGACTCTAAACGTGCACAGAGCACGTTTTCCTCGTGAGCTAAATAAGCCAGAACTGCCTCCTCGCAAGGGTGGCCTCATTTAGGCCAGCGAAGGGAGCCGGAGCCTCTCAGGCAAGCAGGTTGCTTCCAGGGAGCACTTACACACGTTCTGCTAACAAACCCACGTCCTCCGCGCGACAGAGCACGCCGGCCGTGAGCAAGGAGCAGCCACAAAGCAAGAACTGCTAAAGCTGTCCTATTAGTTGGAGAAATATTCCCGAGTTCCAAATTACCTTGCCCTCATCTGCAAAATTGTACGGTTGGAAAAGTACAACCATAAAAAACCAAAACCTATCGTGCCACCAAATGGCATGTAATGTGTTAATTTCACATAATTCCAACGGCCCTTGCACATGAGTACCCTTGTGCTTTATTTCAAATAAATTACCCAGTTAAAAATTATTTGAACAGTAAGGCACAAATAAGCGAGCATTATTGTTTGCTGGTTGACTAGATAAGGAGTTAACCATCTAGAGGGGAAGTGGAGGACAATTAATGCACTAGCCTGCTTAATTATCATACAATGGCCACTTCTCGGGGAATTAGTGCTATTATGATCTACTCCTGTGAATAAATGAGAATTTTAGATCTCAGAGGGTAATGCCTATAATTTTTGAAAATAATCTTTTTATGAGATTGTGGCTTTATCAGTCATATTTTAGAGTCAGTATAAACACTTGTGCATCACGGGATAAGGACTACAGACAAGCTTGTAATTTTAATTTTTCTTCTCAGATTGCTTTAGTGTGCTTCTCCTACGCTCTTTACTCTAGAAACCAAAGGAAAAATTACTTTGCTGTTTCAGGTGTCCTCCTTTTGTAAAACGTTACCAGAAAAGTAGTAACTAAATAAAGTTATAAATAATGGATGGAGCGATACAGTTTCTGCATAAGTTGTTTTCCAATGCAAATGAACACCCACTGAAAGCGGTCTCAATGACACTCAGCAGTGCTGAAACACTCGAGGGTAACGCAAGCATAGTTTCAAAGACAAGGAAAGACCAAAGAGGACATTTCTTTATGTGCTGAATTGCACATACTCTACTAAGGCCTTTGTTTGCCTTTGATTTTATACAAAAATGTTCTTTCCTGGACATCTTGACCCAAATTCTTTGAATCTATACCAACAGAAATGCTGACATTCTCTGCAGCTGCCAAGTTTCAAACTTTCCTGGTCATCTTCCCAACAGAAAGAACAAACCTAAAAACCAGGACACTTTTAGAGAAGTCTGACCACCCAAGAAATCTTGAGGAGACCCAAATAGTGGGCCATATGTGATATCAAATGGGCAAGCCATTAGCATCAGCTGTGAACATATTGTACCAACTGGGAACAAAAATAAAACATTCAACTACCAACTGTTATAATCTGCAAATAGTGAAGCCAATTCCTCTGGGTTCCAAAAATATATGAATAGGGGCCCCGTCATCCTGCTCATAGGTAATGCCACATATTTGTTCCTGAAAAACACCCTGCAGTGAGTGAGTTCTCATATCAGAGACAGTCCTTGTATGCTAAAAGATTCCTGGGATTTTGAAACGGTATCTACAGGTTACCCAGCAAGGATAATGAAACCGGAAATTCTTCTGGAGCAACTTTTCTCTATATAAACATGGACCAAAAAAAAAATCACTGTAAATTATGCTGAGAAACTGGCGGACTACTAGGAAATTTACAGAGGGCACCAAACTGCCGAGAATTCAGGGTGCAGCTGGCAAGTGCACTCCTAGCTACTAGTTGCTTCACATTTAATAATGCATGTTATGAACAGATGGATAGAATGTCAATAAGGCTCTCCGTATCATCAGTGGTAATGAAATACTGGACTTTGAATGCCTAATAGCACAGAAAACAAAAAGCCTGGAGGAAATTTGTCAATGTCATACATGCAATACTTTAGCAGAGCTTTAACACTGTTAGTGTGAGGCCATATGTTTCTTCTAGCAGGATCTACTGTAGCTGGGTGCCAGAAATGCTTGACACCTTTTTTTAACTCTTGCAACATGTTAAGAGCAAATACCCTGTGAATCAGTCAGGCGCGGTGGTGCCGTATCGTTACTCCCTTACCCATTTCTTAATGAAATGAGGATAAGACGAAGCTGGTAGTAAACGTTGCTCTTTATATCTACTTTACAAATACAGCCCAGCTCAGAATAAACTTTTTAAAATTAGATATAGAAATAAAGGCACTGAATTACCTGTATTAAGTGGCAAAACTCACTGTCAAGCCCCACAGAAGATGTAAATCTGGAAAATGTTACAAACATCAGCAAAGTAGAAAGTATGCACAGCAGCCTCCAGAAACCAGACACACAGAAAGCAATAAATATATATAAATATCCTAGACAAATGTCAACTAAAACATCTAGGGAAAACAACCTGGAATAGGCAAAAGAAAGGAGTGAGCTACACAACTGCCATTATAAAAGAAGCAAACAAACAGGGAATAAGCTCCTGAGATGCAGGCATTCTCTGCAGAATAGGTGGAGAAAGTAGCAATTTGGTACACAGTAGCATATACAAGGGTTTTGAAGGCATTCAGGGCTGGCATTCCCCTTCTACCTCCTACCAGGGGAAACATGTTACATTCAAAGCTTCACAAGGCACTAGAAAGTCTTGGCAGGCTCTCCAAACCCTGGAAATTCTAAGTTCAGAAATAGAGCTCGAATACGATGCGCTTGGTTTTAGCGGAAATCAATGCGAGTGTAACTATTGATTTCAGGAGAGCAACCATCAGGCCAGTGCCTAGCACGTAATATCTTGAGAAGAAAAATACCTGGAAAAGGTTCAGGTGATCGGAGCAGGAAGAACAGGAGCGGTGCCTGGAGCGCTGCTCCGCGCTGGAGCCCACGGGGCTGCCCCAGGACCCTGTCTCCTGCCCGCCCTGCTGCCGCCAGGCTCCGTGACAAAGTGTCCGGAGGGCGCAGACGTGATGAGAGCAGCCTCACGGGGAGCAGCCCTCACCGTGCTGAGGAACCTCCCTGCTCACCAGACCTCTCCTGCTGAAGTCTCATAGATAAACTGGCCCCCAAAAACAAGGGCCTGAAGACAAGGCAGCAGCAAGCATCTTCCTACCTAGGGAGCAACTAGATCTCCTCCTCAAAAGTCTTTGGTGGGCTTGCCAAAACCAGAGAGATATGGATAAACCCAAGGAAGCTACAAGAACAATTTAAGGAAAAAAGATGTAATAATCTATAAATATTTGAAGTATGTAAAGCCACCAAGGGAAAGGGATATAACTAAAAATAATGGAAACAAAAAGCTTGAGCTCAATAGAGTATCAGAAAAATCTTCCTGACAAGGAAATGTATTAGCCTGTGAAATAGTCTCCCAAGGAGAGATATGGAAGCTTTCACTTGGGATTTTAAAAACTCAAGTTGACATAACACTAAAAAATGTTCTTTATGAAATAATCCCACGCTGGCAGAGAAATGGCCCGAATGATCTATTATGCCTTTTCTCTTTCTGATTTTCTTCAGCCTTTGATGCTTTAGGAACACAACCTAAACAACGCAGATATCAACACAGAGCTTCTCAATTACTGTGACAAATAACCAGATTACAAAGGTGATCACTGTGAAAGCTGATTACAAAGCATCTCTTTAAAGACTGAAAAACAGCGGCTTTTCAACATTGGAAGTCATTCCAAGACCTGCCAAATATCACCTCCATCCACCCTCGGTGCTTAAATACATGCGTAAATTTGAGTATATGCTTATTTCCCATGAACTTACTGACAGCTCAAAGGGATAGTCCAAAATAATATGGTAAGAGAAGGGCTCTCCAAGAGTCCTTGCAGAATTCTTTCCCCCAGCTCAGCCCCACGCATCATGTATAAACAGTATTTGTTTAAATGTGATGACCACACATTTGGCAGCGCCTTGCTATCCTGTGTACATCCTCTGACAAGGACAGGCTAATTGAATTCAGAGCTATTATTTTGATCACATGTTGAACCCACACATCTTCTTGCATTAAATCCTATTTAGTTTAACCTACCCCACACTGTAAAAAGCGTTAGTGTATATCCCAGCCTGTCCCATTGACCCAGACATCAGAGAAAGATGCTGAAATTTGAAAACTCCATAGTAAATTGTTTTGCATTTCTGTCTTGAAATCACCCCATCTTGGTTTATGTCGCTACCAATATTAATATTTAGCACTTAGTGCATTTCATTCACCAATTCAGATTGGTGAAGCAGAGCCAAATATTAGAGTCATGGAAATAACTGATCTGCAGGACTCAGTGGTTAAAAAGGAATATAAAAACCCATGATTTTTTCCTCAACTCCTCCTTGCCAAACCAAGCACAGCTCCCGGCCCCCGAGGCTGCTTTGACAGCGGTAGATGCAAGCGGGCTCGGTCAGTTCCCCTGCCGGCACGGCAGCGATAGCCCCGCTCAGCACGGCTGGCAGTGCTGCCCGATCCGCTGCAGCTGGATTGCTGCCCCCAGAGGGGAGGCTTCGCCCGCGGAGCCCGTGCCCATGTGCCAGAGCCGTGTCCACGAGCGCAGGCTCGGAGCAGGGATTGCTGGCAGTGGCCGCACG
This sequence comes from Eudromia elegans, assembly GCA_003342815.1. NCBI lineage: Eukaryota > Metazoa > Chordata > Aves > Tinamiformes > Tinamidae > Eudromia > Eudromia elegans. The sequence goes on along the minus strand of PTEX01000126.1, from coordinate 1,749,320 downwards.
GCCCATGAGCGACCATAGCCCGGGCTTTGCTCCCCTTATGAAAAGGTCTGAGGAGCTTAATAAGAATAAATCAACAGGGATGAGCAGACAGTAGTCGGAGCACCTGGAGACTGCAATAGAAAATGTTAACCCATCCAGAGGCTTAGGAAAACCCAGCAATTCTATAGCAGAATTATACCTTCTTATAAAATGCATTGACACCAATAAGAAATAAATTATTTTTCCGTGGTACTTTCCTTGAAGGTAAGTCAGGGCTATTTTGAAAGAAACTCCCCACTTGTGCCCTTAGAATAACAACCTGCTATTTACTCATCCTGAGAAGTTCAGCCTATACACCCGTGAATCGTGCAATATACATCTGCAGAGATGACATTCCCAGCTATCCCGATGTCTAAAAATTGCCTTTTCAAAGATTTAATAACTGAGGAGCACAGGCGCCCTGCGGTCTCGTGCCGCTCCGCCGCTGCCCCCAGGATTTTATCCCGGATAACTCCGCTGGCCAGAAGCACAGCAGCTCTAAGCGCTCAGGAGGGGCAGTCACAAAGTTCCTCCTTCCAGGGCCACACGCGAGCCTGGGCAGAAGCAACGCGGCCGCCCAGGGGACGTCTCGTCCCCACCGCATCCCCAGGGGCGGCCGGGCGCCCCGCTGCCCCGCAGCACAGCCCCTTACAGCAAGGCTCTCTCATCAGCCGTTTATTATTATTATTATTTTTGTCTGAGTCCCGCAGCTGGCCCATCATCCCCCGCTGCACTAAATCAACACTTCTGCGAGCAGGAGCCTGCGCGCCAGCGGCTGGAGCCGCCGCTCCACCGAGTGTCAATTTGGTTCAGCAGGGGATGGGGGCGCAGCCACGGAGGGAGCAGAGGCGCCTTGGTTTGTGCTTTAAAACAGCAAGGACGTCAGAGGGGAGAGAAATCTCTATGAAAGGCTGTAGAAAAAAGGAGAGAAGAGGAAGAAGAGAAAAAAGGGCTGGAAAGAAAGAAGAAAAGTGACACTGAACAATGAAACAAAACCACTAGTAAATAAGATGCAGGATTTCTCTAAGTGGGCRCTTTCAAGTTAAAAATGGATCGTATGCAGATCATGTAAAATATAAACCTGCTTGTAGGCTCTTTTTGCTTTGGGGTAAAGTCTGGCTTATTAGACTCAAATTATTGTCTTAATTAATTATATCTGTGATACTATGTGATATGGTTCTAAGCAGAAATCCTGGGCATAAAAAGGAAATTATTTCACAGGGTTAGGTTTCAAAAGGAGATTTCAAAACAAAAGACAGAGTAACGTACTGAGATATCTGAATCAGCAGAAGGGAAGCGACGTTCCCYGCTAGGGAGCCAGCTCAGACGCACCCAACAACCGGGGCCGCTGAGAGGGCCGCACTTGAAGAGTAGGTACCTGCTTTTCTAGAAGTYATAAACACAAAAAGTATGGACCAAAAAGGAAAAATACTTCCTCCCCCCTCTCTTTTTAGAGTAAAGACACTCTTTTGGAGTAAAGCCTTACCTAAGGCATGAAATATGCATTAAGGTGTATTTCCAGCACAGCTTGTGGCAAGTGAGAACAAAAGGGCTGCAYRGTGCCCGCACACAYCTAAGGAGGTGGTCATAAAAAAAAKAAAACAAAATAAATGTGGGGGRAAAAAAAGACAAAGCAAAACACAAAAAACAGCCCTCTGCTACAGCAAAGCCTGAGTCAATATTCACCAGCAGGTACTCACTCAGGTGTCTGGCCTCATCTCTCTCTCTGGTAGTTCAGACCAGCAATAGAAATATCAGGCTAATTATGAAACAAAGAATCCATCCTTTGTTCAATTGATATCAGGCTCTATGATTTTAGTGCTAAAGAAGCTATATTTAGGTTCCAGCAAGAATTATTTTATGTCATTTCACTGCATTACAGCAATATATTGATTTAATAATTTATTTGATCATGTTTTTCAAGGCTTGTTCTAACCACATATGAGAAGATCTGGATGAGGTGCAGTTTTTAAGCTTGCTACAAGCTCAGACTACATAAAACGTGCTGGGCACAAACAAGAGCACAAGAATGTCCCGCTGTGCGTGTTAGGAAGTTCATCATTTCTAATCCATCTTTGTGAATCTTCGTTCTTACAGCAGTCATTGGGGAGAACAGGGGACCTGGGAGGGTATCCGAGACACGGCAGCTCCGAGGAGGAACAGCTTCAGCACAGACACAGGCTGGAGCTCTTCCCCACACAGGCTCCCCGTCTCAGCAGGGAATACTGTAACAGGATGCAGCCCGGATAACGCACTATGTGTCCCTGGGCATGTCCTGTCTAGCCCCCATCCCCACGGGCTCTACACTCTAGGCTTTCCCTCTCTTAATCCTAGCCCTAAATCCAGCAGCTATTACCAGCCTGCCTTAAGGCCCACTGCCGCCACACCTTCCAGAACCTTATTTTGAAAACCATCTAAAATACCAAGGAGAACAGCATTAACAGCAATTAACTCTTAACAAAATGATGATTGCAAAAAATAAGCAAATATTTTATAGCATGGACGTTGTTATGGAAACAGCCACATGACCCTCTTAATCCCGAAGCAGCCAGTGCTCTTCCTTGCAGAGCCTCTGGCCCTGCTAGGTCCTCCCCTTTCAATGAGACACCCAAAGCGTCGGTGGCCGAGCAGCCGTGGGGACACGGGTGGCACCAGCCCCTCTGCGGGAGGCCTGCAGAGCTGAGCCTGCCTCTCGCTGAAGGGAATCAATACAGCAGCACTAACCCAGGGAGCTGTAACGCTCTGTGCTAGAGCAGTTCTGACCTATTTGGTTCATAAGGATCCAGTCATTAATTTGCACAAAACAGCATACTACTGAATATGATATTTATGAAAAAAAAACATCATTTCTGTGAGGGGGAAAACACAAAACAGACAATTCAGTGCATGCCATTGCAGCAGTATTTTCACCTCCTAGATAACAAACTGCTCACCAATAGATATTATTTAGGCAGCACGGAYGCAGTGACAGCACCCATGGGCAGCATCCCTGGATTCTGCAGGGCAGAGCCGTGACAGAACCTGCCAGGGAATGCGGGATCGTCACCCAGCTGGACACACGGCGGAGCAGGGATTTCCAGGGGCACTTCCCAGGCCTCCTCGAGGGAAAGCTCCTCGGAGCAGTTTTCCCTCAAAGCTCAGCTGCCCTAAGAAAGTTTAAATAGATGCGATAAAAAGCAAACAAGAAAAGCCAATAAAATCTAAATGTAAAGCTTCTCACCCTGCCTGTAAGAAATCATTCTGCAAATTACAAATSATTTTATTTCCATTTTGTGTTCCCGTACTCATACATTCAATTAAATGAATGCCTATTAAACACACAAACGAATGTGTTTCAGGAGTTTTCAGATGGAGGAGGGGGAGACTCCTTTTCCCTCTCCCTTCCTCTATTCTCCCCTTTCCCTCTACAAATACTCTTAACTTTTTATTTATTTCACCTATAAAAGAAATCACATCTGCGAATGCTGGATTTTAATACCCGCATCCTGGAGAAGAGGTGGTTGGTTTTCTGACCAGCATTAAAGGTTAGTAATTGAACAGCTGCAGAAGAGAGAGAGGAAGCAAACACCTCAACAAATCAGTTTTCAAGCCTACCTGCGCGGGAAACCCTCCGCTCCGCTGGGCTTTTGATCGCAACACRTGACAAGCAGCGTTCCTCCCTTCGGGGATCGTCTACAAAACAAACAATCACGGCCCATAACAGTTAAATTTGTTTTATTTTACAATTCCCCCTTTGTAACAGCGGATTAAAAACACAGTCCAAGTATTTGAACTGAAATCTAGCCACAACTGTTAGGAGTGTTGCAGCACAGATTAATGCATCTATTTCATAGGTAGAATCATTTTTTGAATGTTTTTATCATATTCTGAACAAAGAACAGCATTGTCATATTTTTATTAAGCATCCATTCAATTAACATTCTAAATAACACAACAGTCAGAAGTACAAGGGAAAATTTTAAAATGCAYCTATTTTTGAATGTAGAAGACCCTCCCCAGGAACACGGGATCCTCATTTTCCTGGGACACATGGCACAGMGACTTCCGGAAATTTTCCTAAGAATCTGTATCATCTCAGGTGGAACAGAGGAACACATGTGCATACAGATGCACATATACATGCAAAGAAATATGTATATGCACACAGACATTTATATACATAGTCTTACACCACTAAAATACTAAATGCTCTAATACATCGTCTGCGTTTGTTCCTTTCAGATTTCTAGGGAAGGGGGAAAAAAGGTTCTTTGCTGAATTACAAAGAAAAATGTTCTAATACCAAAAGATCCAATTAAAATAATAGGGCCATTTATTTCAGTAGGATTTCACATGTACAAGAGAATTGCTAACCCTTGGGAGAATGTTCTCAGTTCATTTAACAATATATGTTTCCTCCAACGTGAAAACTTCAGCTTTTGCATTACAACACCATTGCTAACAAGGCACACGTWTATATCTCATAAGTGAATGGAACTGGGAATGTGGACAGAATTATAATAGTTCTTTACTGTAACGTGCTCATCTCGGGCAACGCACACGTCTTTTCTGTGCTTGCACTACGTGGGTCTTTCTTCCCTGCACGCCTAATGTAYGTGCCCAGAAAGGCTCTGGAAGCCAAGGAAAGGCTAAAGGACTAAAGTGAGCTGTGGAACGAGGAGGGAATAGGCACAGGGAGGGCACCCACAGCTCAGTGCTGGGCTCGACACCCTTCAGGGCACCCRCCAGCAAATCCCAGCACCAAACGTGTCCCCAGCTGCAACCTGCACGTGCCAGGGCTGCCTCTAGCGCGGTGGACAGTGGCTCCTGTCATTGCATCATTCCCAGGGGCATCGTTTTTTGGGTACCTGAAGATCTCATGAACCACGAGCTTTTCAGCATACAACTGCTTTAACTGTTCAACTGAAGATATTCAGGTTTGAGATCCTTTTCCAGCCAACAATGCCGGAAAAGTAACATAGTTGCTTTTGAATATTATACTGTAAGAATATTATTTGAATATTATACTGTATTATACTGTAAGAGTCCTTGTGCACACGAGCCCCTCGCGTCCCGTTTGTAACGGCGCAGAGCAGAACCGACCCGTCGAGGCACGGACGAGGGACCATTTCTGGTGGAGACCCGGCCCCGCAGCTGCCCGCACAGCAGCGCTTCCAGCTCGCCAGGAGGACGAGCGCAGCACAAACACCTCCAGGACCGAATCCCTAAAAGAATTAAGGCAATAATCTCAAATTATGGATACAGTCCTACAGTCAAAGTGTCAGAATCACATCCATCGAATTCAGCGTGGAAACAAGAATGATGCGTCTCATAAAGCACACATAAGGGAGAGACCTCTAGGAAAAAGTTGGTCTCTGAACACTTTTCTCTGCAATAGAGTGCTTGTAAGCCCAGAACCAAAACTTACACATGCCTTGTATATTTGATTGACTCCATAAGGCTTTCATCTAAATTCAAAACATAACTGTGTTTAGATATATTTGAACATTTTATTGCATTTTGTTATGAGATATGAATTTTTACTGAGAGCACCCGGGGCACACAACATTGCCAGATCATTCCAAACAAGTTAATTCTGAAACGRGCTTGAATCAATAACAGAAAAGAGGCAGTAAAGCCAATTTTTACGGGAGTCACAGTTGCATATAATAATATCAAGACGGTCAGATTGAAAGCTCCCTGCATCTCAAATATAATTTGCAACCAACTCTAAGCACAAAAAGGAAATAGACAGATGAGGGAAAGATATAAAAACAAATGATAGAGACACAGGACGAAAGAAGCTGGTGGTCRGGAAGGAAGGTGGAGTAATTGCCATCCACGGCATGAGGCCATGCAAGTAACGCCAGGCAGAGAGTGCCTTTTTTTCATCTGGGCTTCAAAACAGCTGTGAAAGGGCTCCCTCTTCGCTCGGCCTGTAAGACGCTGCATAGCATAAATAGCGATTTTGCTGTTGGTTCTTGCAGGTAACAACATATTCTCAACTCCAACATCATCAGTGAAATCCCCTCCATCCATGAAGCTTCTTCTGGAAGTATTTCTCTTAAGGTAGGTCCATATATTGGGACAGCATATAGTCTAGTTGTAAATAAAACCACACTGGTCCGGGACACTTGCTTCACCACAYATTCACTACCTTCCAGGAAGGCTTTGTGCACCGCACGGTGCTTGGGGAAAAATGCCCTGTGTTTTTTTTCCATGTCAACCTCCTTCCTTCCCCTTTCAAACATTCAGAAACACAAGAAGGAAGCAGAAGCATGAACTACACTGATCCAARAGATGGTGACTGTGAGGTGCCGCGTTGCTGGTTAGCAAGTGCTCCTGTCCAATTTAATGAGTCAAAGAGCCTCACGATGGGYTACAGTGAAGAGAATCAAGTGATATCTGAATTCCCTTCTTTCTAAACAAGAAGAATTTTTAAAACCTCCCTTTTTCAGACGCTCCCAAGCTCATGCCTTTTCCACTTTGTCTGCTGTCCTTACTCAGAGATCCTGCCAATTAATATTTACCAAATGTCTCTCTCTCGAGCTCATTTAGATCACTTCAAAAACTGCACCTGTTTCACAAGACCTGTGTGTGCTTCTGACAGCTGGTATTTCAGAAAAAAACAAGTTAAAGTACTTAAAAATCCCAACTAACCGCAGTAGAGCGGCACCAAGGAAAACAGAGCGGAGACGAACCGCGTGCACAACGGCAGCTGAGCACCTGCACGCACCCGGAGGACACGAATGCAACGTCAGGAGGGGACCACAGACCTGCGGAGAGGAGCCATGGGGTAGGTCAGCAGAGTGAGGAGCTCCTGGACCTTGCAGGGCCCTAAGGAGAGGCTGAGRCTCTCCAAAGGCCCAAGCGCACACTGAACATGGCTCAAACAACAGGGCGTTCAACAGCTACCGCGGGTGACCTGGACACYCAGACACGGGGCAAGCAGCGTGATCCTATCGGCCCCATTCCTTTAGAAAACCAGGCAAAAAAAAAAAACCAAACACTCTATAACATGGCAGCTATATAGGCTTTGAAAGGCTAAGGTAGGCAAAAGCTAAGGCTTATTCTACACAGCAAAATGCAAGGCTAATTAAGAAAAGGGCTTCAAAATCCAGCAGCAACTACCGTGGACAACAGCCAGGGGATTCAGCAGAAGMCAGGAAACAGCTAGAGTCACTTGCCAAAGTACAGATCCAGCCCAAACTTCCCTTAAAACTTTTTTTATGGCTTTTGTGCTTCCTGCAAGAGGACCCAGATTTGCCCTGGGAGGCTGGGCCGAGCCCTGGTGTCACCCAGTAAAATGRGCAAGGAGCCAGTCAGATGGGACCTTTCCATCAGGTAAAGGTGCCCCACAGGACAGCGGGCAAAAATGGAGATTCATAGGTGAATGAGGGACACTTTGACTTTGCAAAACTGSTATTTAATAAAAAAAGGAAATGATACAACTATCTAAAGCAGGATATCCTTGAAAGAGGATACGGCGAATTCTGCCAGGAGAGCGTGATCACCAGAGTGAAGACACAATATAGAAAGACATTGTCAGTGGTATTACTTAGAAACTGTCTATATGCAATTTCAGATATATAATCAGGGGGTTTAAGGTGCTGTTAGTCCCTGTACTTCCAGAAAAAATAGATAAAAATAGGATGGTTGCACAGAGACAGGTAAGTCTTGCTAGCCAACACCCGCAGCGTGAAGGGGCTGCTGTCTAACTTCATTAAGACCCACAGAACACAACACACATGTGTGTTCCATGTACAGCCCAGGGTATTTCCCAGAGGATTTTTTTTAAATTAAATTTGAGGAGGAAGAATCTGAAGCTCTTTAGTTCTTTGGAGCAGGTTTCTCTAGCACCCCCATTCCCGTATTTCCCATTGGAAGCTGACCTGTGGCACGAGCTCCCTGCACGTGTTGAGCACCGGGCACATCCCTGGAGTGGAGCCTCCCTCCCCACTCGCCCRCAGAGCTGAGGGATACAGCTGGAAATCTGTAACATTAAAGACATTTTAATGTGGTATTTTCAAGTGTCATATTTAAATTGTCTCATTTCTCTGGAGCATATACCTCCTACCCTTGAGTCAGATTTCTTAATTCRGCATTAAAATGCATCCCTTTCTGAGTAGTATGGTATTTTAATGGTCATGCCCACATATTTTTGAAATCGTTATTAAATATTAATCAAAGCCCTAGTTTTATCACAAACTTAAGGGTTCAGTTAATTGCAGRTGCAGAGAGTTAATAAACTCCGCAAGAGTCAAACGTATTGAAGATAATACAGGTTAAATCATGTTTGTTCAGTGCAAGTTCAGAGCCTTAGTTCACTAACTTGAGGCACATTTTATTGGGGAAGACGCGTTACTCGAGCGCAGAGGAACAAAGCCAGTCATTTACCGTGAGCAGCGCTGCTTAAACGCACTGCCTCGTAACTCTCACAACCCTAAACCTTCCCTCCAAACGCTCCTCCCAGAACGGCTGCCGGGAGTCCCTCTGGCCGAGAACCATGGACATGTTTCTGCCTGTGTCACATTTTCCCCCTCTTTCTGCTTTCTTTTTTCTCCACTGCACGTCCCCTGTCACACTCCACACATCTCCCAGCCCCAAAAGTTGAGATGACACGGACAAAACCTGGAGCTACTGGTGATGGCTTTAGGTTTTGAGCTATCCGTAAACCACATCAGGCAAAAAACAACCTTAAACTTCAGCCTTGCCGCCTGCCCTTAGAAATCAACTCTTCCTAAGCTTGCAAACGAGTTTCTCAGACGAGCTTGCCAGCTGAGTGTGATCCTTCCTCTCCTCTCTCTTTCAGGACATGCACTGGGAGTTACCCTCAAACACCCGAAGCTCCAGGCCCCAGCAATTAGCTCAATGGTGACTGGTTCAGTCATTTTGTGTTCTCTGATTATATTAAACAGAGGCAGACGAGCTCCTGACACCCACACGCGCAAACGTAGAGGAATGCCATTAATTTGAAATGAATTCTGTCTTTTTTACTACTCAGATGTTATTACCAGTGTTAATGCTGCCCCTAAGTGCCCGCTCCTCTTTCAAATTTTACAGTTACAGTCTCCTTTTTATTTTTAAAATGCTTCTTATTCCCCTGCTGCTGTGAAAACCTGGCTGTGTATACAAGCTCTCTTATTAAATGTCTTAAAAGCTAAACAAAGTAGAAAAAGAAATGTTTCTTCCTACCCTGCGTTTATATCCGTCTTGGATATTATGGGAACGTGTGTGTTTGTTTATTTTGGATAAACACAGCAGCACACAGCAATATGATTTTTTAAATTAGCCACCACCTTTACACTTCTACTCTTACAAATACTCATGAAAAGAGCCCCCTTTTAACTCCTGAAAACACTTCTTGGCACAACCCGCGCCAGGAATACCTCTGGGAAAGCGGCACTAAGTTCCCCATTTCCAACTACAACTCAGGTAAAGCAATAACTTGAAGCATCCTTATTAGGATTTCTCTTATCCTTCAAGCTGCTGACACCATAGCAGTTATGCCCATAAATAAGATATTTCTCGTGCAATCTGTAACAAAACCAAGGCTGAAGCAGTGATGAGCTGTTGTTAACAAGCGAGCGCTTGCCGCGACGCGAGGGCAGCCGCGCGCCGCCGCCGGCTCCAGCGGCGCCGTCCGTCCCTGCGCCGCCCGGGCGTAACCGCGCGCTGACGCACGGCACTACCACAGCAGCACTAAATATTTTACTGACCTCAGCGCAGYATCTACAAACTGACTTGAATCGTTCCAGGCTTTAAGACATTCCAAGATGAAAAAAAACTGGTCCATTTTTTTCCCCTGAACTGAGTGMAACAAAGCTGTCAAAATTAGTTTTTTTGTCTTTTCAACAAATGGGGCTCAATTTTATATCAGAGCAGAGATTAAAATTACAGCATAAAAGGAYCCAGTAAAATATGAAAAATACTTTGTGATGTTTTGATGCTCTGATTTAGCAGCCTGCCTTGACTCACATTGTCACATTATCCAAGGCTATAAAACTACTCTAATTAGGATCTTTTTTCTTTTTTTAAATCATTTCAGAACCTCTGTATTTTCCCTTTAATAAAGCTTACAAGCCCCAAGCACTGCCTGGCTGGCTCCACGTCCCCGGGAGCAAGGCCGGCGGGGAGGAAGGTCACCCGCCACCCCGCAAGGACCCGAGCGTTCAGATCCCTCACGGGCCAACCCTACAGAACCACCCCACCGACTCAAGTCTCCCCGCACCGTGAGGGCTGTGAAGCTCTGTAACCTGCCTCACAGGAAGGAGGAAAAAAAGAGAGAGAGAGAGAGAGAGAGAGAGAGAAAAAGTTTCTTTTAAAGACAGACTGTATTTCAATCTATATCTTGGTTTGTTTGCTATTTTGACATCACGGACTTTGTCATTACTAATTATTAACAGAGCATTAATTTCCTTGTGTTTTTCAAATGCAGCCTTGCTGAAAAAGAAGTGATCTGCTTTTCTTTGCGAAGTGCCTTTTGTATTTGGCATTGAATATCATTTTTCCTTCCCAACTTTTTGTGCTTTCTACAAAACCAACTGCAGAAAGATCCCAAAAAATGAAGAAAAAAACCCCTTTGCCTTGTTCTGGAACATTTTGCACAGCAGAGAATCCCTCCACTGGAGAATTGCAAGATCTAGGGTCACTTCTTGCCTGGACAAGAAATTTGTTCTTTTAAAGCAGAATAAAACAGAGTTTGCTTTATACAGCTTAGGTTCTTGTTCCCCCTTAGCCATAGAAAATAATTTTTAAAACACCCACATAAAGTGACAGGATAGAAAATCTGTTTTCTGGAGATCTTAGAAAAAAATTGTTTTGGTAGTCTATTAGCCTAAGTTATTCCTCTTAGATAATTACCTTGCATAATACTCTAATTTCACCGAGAAATTTAATTTTGATTTATAGTTTAATTGTCCTACTTTAGGTAAGCCTGTCACCTGTACCATTCTGTGGCTCATAACTGTAATCCTCATTTAATTATTTACTTCGAGGGGGMATTTTAATTACAGCTATTGCTCCGSATCCGAAGCAGCTCACACGGAGGGCGCTGGGACGCTCGGCCAGGTCCGTGCCAGCTGCACAGGCCGGCGCAGCTTCCGGCCGCTGCTCAGAAGACCCCCRTGACACCTTGAAAGCCCCCCCAGCAGCTCCTCCTCCTCCTCGCCCTGCTTCTTGTTAAATTCACTTTTGGACCTGCAGAACAGGCTCCCAACAGCATTCCTGCCTCCCAGGGTGRACCCCGGGCAAACCACGTGCCAGGCAGAACCTCCTCTGATTGCCACCAGCGTGGGGCAGCCGGTGAGTTAGGGGGGTTGCTGAGCTGGGGYTGCTTGTCAACCATCACTGCTAACAGCCAGCATTTGATTGATGGTCCACAAATTTACACAATAACTTTGCAATCTGTTTATATTTTTAGCTTCCCAAGTATCACATCATTGCGAGTGCCCACAATTTAATTTGGTGCATTAAAAACAGAAATATAGCGCYTCATGTGGCTTTAAATCTGCCAAACTGGTAGTTCTGCCTGCTACACCTGGGTCGCGTTCCCAGTAACGTTAACTGGTAACACGGGTGTTTTTCCACCATGGGAGCTGCACTGCACAACTCCGCCGCGCCGCACCGGGCACCACGCTGCTCCAGGGCGGCCTCAGCAGCTTGAAAAGACTCTCCACTTTTTCTTTYTTTTATTTTTTAGTAACTAAAATAGCAAGCCCAACCAGAACCTCCCCAGCCAGGGCGAGGCTGACCATGCACTGAGCGCACAGGGTTGCTGGTCCTAGAGAGGGTGACAACCAGCAGACCAAGTCCCGTAGACACCCTTCCCAGGAATCCCTCCCTGGGCAGCTCGTGGTGCCTCCTACAGCCTGGCATCCCACGCAGCAGCCACTGCTCAGGGTGCCCTTCCGAGTGGGGCTCTTCGGGAGGCAGCAGCCCCCACAAACCCCCTCCTTGGCAGGAGGACAAACCAGTGTGCTGCCTCCTGGGGAGGTTAAAGCCAAGTTGGGCGCAGGCAGCAGTGCGAGAAGGGCCCGGCCAGGATGCTGCAAGCGGGAGGCCCCCTCCCTTCCAGAGTGCGCTCTTCTCATGCCATTCGCTTCAATATTAAAGACTTCCAGATCTTTATAAGATATTTATCTACTTCAATAACCCAAGAGTAACTAAAGTGAGTTTGGGTTTTGTTTTTTAATATTGGGATAAAAATCTGAGGATTCTTTAACGCCTGTCTTCCTGCAGTGATRGATGCTGGTTCAAGGGCTGCCGTGTCACATACAGCTTTTATCAGTTAGATCACTCTACTTTATTAAAAGCAAAGCAAAACCACCCAGCACAAACTTTCCTTCTCTCCTTCCCTTCCTAAAGGAGCTGCCATGTTAGGCACTAGGCTTTGCTGCCCTTTACAACATCCTGAGCATCCTCATGGCCCCCCAGAATTGGGGGCACCCCACACCTTCCAGAACCCAGGAGGTCCCAATTCTCCTCTGTAATTGCTCAGCTTGTCAGGCACCAAGGGCCCAGTTTGCAAGTCATTAAAAGTAATGAGAGCACTGGCACTTTTCCCAGCTGTAACAGCATTGGATCCTATGCTGCTTTAAGGCATTTGTATATACCCACAAATCATTTAACTCCATACTAGCTTTAATGAACCCAACGGCTGCTGAAACTGTGGGCTCTTTATCCTGCTTTCCGTTTAAGCAAATGTCTGCCCTCTCCCTCATAAAAACGACACAAGCAYTCACAGGGCGCCTTGCATCACGAAGGCCACCGCGCGTTCACCAGGACCCCCGTATCCATCACTACAACGCGAGCACTTCGCAGTCAATAAACACTTCAGCTGACAACAAAGTCACAGGAGAGTTTTCAGAAGGGAAACTGAAGAGCAACAAATCCAATTTGCCCAGAACAAATTCAGAACCGTTTCGGTGGGCAGAGCCTCACGGGGCGGCATGCCGCCTCCCCAGCTCTACCTGCTGCAGCACCTCCCCTGGCAGCGCCATGCCGAGGCACCCACGGCACGCGTCACCTCCAGGAGAGGAGCAGCRGCACGGCCCCTGCGGTGGCTCTGCTTTAGGAGCTTTGACAACATAACGAGCCCTCACTAATACGCTGCAGGCCATCCCAAACTTCAGAGAGTTTCATTAATCCTCTCAAAAGCGGAAACACTGACCGTGGGGAAACGCACATTAGAGCATTATAACCTGCACGCTTCATTCCAGAGGCCAGTTGCGTGCTAAAGTTATAACTACTGCACTTTTTCCCAGGAAGAACTTGCAGGATTTTTATGCTTTAAGATACATACCAGCAATATAAGTGTGAAGAATCTTCTCAGATGCACCTTGCAATAGTTGAACAGGAAGGGTAYGTTGCAAACCAGACCTGCTCCGTAGACGGATGCGCGGGTGACGGGTCCCAGCCTGCGGCACGGCAAGGCTGCTCGATGCCAGGCTCTGGAGGGGGACCCCRGGGCAGGAAGGACCGGGCCCCGACCACAGCCAGAAGGCAGAGCCTGCATCAAAGTCCATGGGGCTTCACTGTGCCCGAGCTCACGGACACACGGAGCTGGCAGCACAAAACGAGAGGGCAGGAACAAGCCACACAGCAATTTACACCAAACAAAACTGCAAGAACCAGACTTAGCCAAAAAGCCCATCGAACGCTTAAAGTGAATCTTAAACATGTTCTGGTGCTATTATCAGCATGCAAAGAAACGTAGAGAATTTTACCACTGCATAAAACAGAAAAATATCTTCCCAAAATTCCTCTAAAGACCTCTTCAGTTAGGAGAATGAGCCATTCCGTTATTAAAAATATATGTTTTTAAGGCTGCTAAATGTTTAACATCTTTGAAAGCAAGTCCTTTATTTTTTAAGGAGTGGATAAGGTCCACTTTAGAAAGGCATATTGCTTCATGTTCCCATTCATTGGCGTAGCACCTTTTATCTCCAAGTATTCTAGGGCATTTTATAAACGCTTTACCGAGCCAACAAAAGGACTCCCCCAGCCACCGCGAGCAGCACRCAGCACATCACAAAGTTGATCTTTCTCCATTAGATCGGGAAGAAAATGGCAAYGAAGCAGCCCCGTGATTAACCTTAGAAACACTCACCAAACACCAACACCTTGAGGACTGCAGCTGTGAGCTACACCGTTGCAGCAGCACGGTCAAACGCGCAGGCAGCGYGAGCGCTCTCGCCGTTTAAGCCATCAGACTGTCCTTACGTGGTTCAAAGGGAAACTTGAGAACAGCTTAAGAGGTGACTTGAGGACAAGATAGAACAAGCTGATTACAACAATTTCAGATTATTAAAATAGGCATATGCTTTCAGAATATTTGGGGAAATGTTATATTTTCTCATACAATAAATGATGAAATGAGGATAATAGATGTGAGATAGCTAAAGTTTGCTGGTGACTCATCAGCCAATTGACACAAGTAAATTGGTGAAGTCAAGATAAATGACAGGTAGTTGCTCCACAAAAGGTAGAAGTATATTAGAATAAMAGGTTTTCAGAGAATTCAATCAGCACAGAGGTCTTTCTTTTTTAACCTTAGAAACACATTAAAAGACCTCATATTTGCATCTACAGAAAAAGAAGAATGACATGTAATTCACATCCAGAAACTCACTGAGGTGATCACTGGTGTTTTCACAGCAGTGGAGATCACAATTTTTATTTATTTATTTTAAACATAATCCTCCTTCCATGAAGGGGAGGAAAAGGATCTCACACCTCTCATGTATCCCGCACCTTCCCCTCTCTCCTCACTGCACCGCTGCCCTCCAAGGTGCTTCCCTCTTGCCCTGAACAGGGAGTTGCACGGGGGACACCCAGAAGCAGCTTCCACCACTCCTTTATTTATTTATTTTCTTTCAAACAAGCATCCAAATAGGATTTTGGCCCAACACTGCCWGGGTCCCTTGGTGAACCTGAGCACTGCCATTCACCGATGACTTTCAGGAAGCCAACCCCAAGCCGTGGTGTTGAAGGCTGGGGTTCAGGCTCAGAGCAACRCAAGCTACACGGGGAAGGCCGGTGTCTCCCCAAAAAGCACCCACACAAAGACTCCAGGAAACAAGGACAAAGACAAGGACTTTGAGGTACGATTACAGTAAAACTCACATCCACACATACTTAAAAAAAAAACCCCACATGTATTTAAACTCAAAACAGGTCGTTCCTGCACTCCTGTCCAATCACCTCAAGCACTTCACGGACACAGGTTAAAGCTCTAACGGCCAAACACTTCTGGAAAACACACATATCAACCTCAGCAACGAGCTTCCYTTCCTTTTCACAGAGCCAGGTCAAGCCACCTGCCCAAACACTCCTTCCCCACCAGCACAAAAGACAAGCCTTTGATTTTTCTCTTCCAAATGTTAGCTAAGAAAGTGCTCAACCCTGAAGACATTTTCAGACAATTAGTTCAGAGCCTCTGCACAATTTAATCAGAAGTTTTAAACTCTGATGGTGCAATTAAACACACTACACTCTCACAGTTGTAATTTATCACACTGCTCCCGTGTCATGTAATCTGGCCAACAAAACTGTCTAGTAYCTAGGAGTGGAGAAATGAAAAGGATAATGTTCTGCAGGAAAGCAGGTCTATCTAACATTTCACTATGCTAAAAATACCCCTGGGACTTGTTCTGATATCTTGTAATTACGCACACATATCCTGATTTATGGCGCATGTCTCCCAGCTCAAAGTAGTACGCACTCAGCGCCATATCTCACCCTACTTACGTGTAAAATACTTGATTCCATAATGTCATAAAAGAGAGGACRGGCTCATTGCACATGTTACTATCGATCTCATATGAGCATGGGGTGTAATCTAATGATCCTTTTCAGCTGAGGATAAATATGCACAAGGCGGCCTTAAGCAGAGCCAGCCTGTTCAGAGCTGGTCAGGGGTCTCCTTCCAGAAATGCGCCCCCGATGCTGAGGGTGCCTCCCGGCCGGCTCCTTCGCAGGGAGCTGCGGCGCGGGAGGCAGGAAAGGCAGGGACACACGAGGCACGTTAGCACCAGGCTTGCACGGGGAAGGAGGGCGCCCGGGTGCTTGTAGCCCTGCTGCGCAGAGAGCAGRGCTGGCACTTTGGGGCTGCAGCTCTCCTGCTAGAGCACACTGCGGGTGCAGAGGGAGGTCGCTTTTTGTTCTAATCAAGATTAAAATACATTTCAGGTATTAAAAACATTAAGCACAGTATTTTCACTGTGACGATTACTGAAAGCATCTTCACTTGAGGTCTACACYGCTCCTCCTCAGCTACACGCCACTTAAGACAACGAAAGCACGACTGGGCATAGATCAGGAGGTCGAGACACCTAATTTCCATTAACCAGATCTCTTGTAGAATCCTCCTGCAATCACAGGCACGTAGCTTAAATCCTCTCTGCTCACAGAGGACAGAAAAACCGACCCACTCCTGCACAGTGCTCTGAGCTCTGAGCCACTAAGGTTTTCTCAAGAAATGTTGAGATCACCTAATGCAAAAAAAGATGTACAARCATTAGTCATAACTACTCTTAAATCATTAATTGGCTTTTTAAAATTTGCCAACAGTTTCCAAATGAAATAGCATGTGTACATATAATATTGTAACATATTTCTCTCTATCACACATGAGTCAGTAACACAGAGAAAGTAAAAAGTGCAGCACTAAGGAGAGAAGGGAGACCAGGAAGAAGACAGACATCACCTGGCTGGGGCCCGTGCAGCCGAGTGCTGCACCCGCGGTGACACGAAGGCCACGCTGGGGAGCAGGTTCTCCGAGGAATTCCCGCTGCGACAACRCGACATATGGACACCATGAAACATGAGATTTCTTGAAACACACATTTTTCAGCTTCTTTTACATTCATAATACCCACTTACTCACACAGCTTGACATCAAAAAAGAAAAATTTATAGTAATGTTTTAAAAGTGAGCCTTCCTAGGTGGAGCTCAGGTTATCCCTCACATTTGTACTGAATTACTACAGTCCGAGTGACTGCCATACAACTTTTTCAGAAGCAGTTTAGCTTATAAGTCTTACYTATAAGCCAAGTCTTACTTTTCTAYCATTTCCTCAACAACTCAAAAAAAACAGTCTAAATGTCATTACATATACACTATTAAAACAGTATTGCMAATCACTACCACAGAAAACTATAACTCTTTCACATTAAAACACTGTGCATGTGCATCTGTCTCAGCATTTAGACACCTTTTTACTCTTTCGGGTGGTGGTTCCACATAGTTTTCCTACATTACAACATAGTGACTTTCTCCCTATTCTGACACAATCAAGACTGTTTTCATCATTCCAACGCTGATGTATAAAACAAGGCGTGCTCAGATGAATATTCCCCAGGGCTCTACAGGAGCCACAGAACCAATGGGAAAAGCAGCAGCCCAGGGAAGGAAGAATTTAGACAATTCTCATGTTTTTACTGCAGATAGATAGAYGTACAGTCAATTTTATAAAGAATAATTACCCAAATAAGAAAGCTTCGTGTGTATTTTTTAAAAAATCTGATTCTCATACTTCTCACTTTTCATATTTTACAACATTTTTAAGATAGAACTGGGAGGTTTGCTTGTCCAGACCACTTTTTATAAATAGCGCTACTACCCACATGTGCTAGCTGGTTTTTTTCTTTTAAAAGGTTCCTGAGCTGACAAAATAAAACCATTTTTCTTGACATCCCAATAACTTCTAGTAATGCTGCCTATTTTAAAGGGCTCATCTATTTAAACAGGTAGGACAAAAGGGAGGGAAAAGCTCTTTGACAGCATCATGCACAAGACGCAACCTAGAAATAATCAATTAGTTGCTGTGACAGTGAAGAGCGAAACCCAGATTTGCTTGAGACACAATCCAACATTTTAACTACAATCAATACCTCCTCCTGCCCTCATAAAAGAGCTCGCTGATTATTCTTAGTCCTGACGAGCAGGACGGCGGCAATCGGCAGCGCCCTGCGCGGGTGGAGGACTGGCCAGCGCCCCGGCCGCCAGCGTGACGCCGAGCGGGAGGCAGAAAAGCACAAGCGGACGGTTTATTTTTAATTGTCTCAGCGTGACTAGACCATGGAAATAAAGTCCTCATCAACAGCCCACTGGCACAGATTTATAACCCAGTACAGAACTCAAAATAAATAAATGATAAAAAAGTTTTAGTTCTTTGGCTTCCATTCAGTTCTCAATGTCTTGAACATGATGCTCACCTGGAAGCAAGATAGTGCTACTACTTGCTGGGGGACGCTTGGTTTTTCAGGATTTGCACCAATATCTGCATTTCTCTCGGGCAAGTCTGTGCTTTGGAAGGAAGAGCGCAGGGAAGCTGCCCTCGCGTGAGCTGCTGGGAGCACGCAGACCTGAGCACAACGAGCAGCGAGCAGCACAGGGACGGAGCCGAGCGCACCTTGCTGGCCGTTTCTCCTAGCTCYGCAAGGAGCAAGCTTTAAAAGAAGCTATTTGGCTCCATGTAGGATTTCAAAAAGCCTGTGGTATAAAACGAAACACCACATATTGATATAAGGATAGTGCTAAACTGAAAAGACTGCRAGTTTCCACATGGAGATAACCTCAGACAGCTCACTCAGGGATCCCGGCTAGACACAGCCTGGGCCCCAAACACAACCACCTCCATTTGGAAGCAGCGTCCCCCCATACTGAGCAACACCAGCTATGCAGAGGCCCGGAGAACACCCACATCTCCAGCACCACCCCCCACTCACCATCCCCAGGGGGACCATCTTGGAGCAGGCAAGAGAAGAGCAGCATCTTCCCCCCGCCGATGCATCCTCCAGCTCCGGCACCAGTGCAGCAGCCGCCAAGGTCTCAGGGGACATACAGTTSTTTTTAAAGTAATATCTAGAATTAGAAATATTTCTATTTAATCATTATCTAAAATTKGGAGTATTTGGGCTTGCCTGATGAACATGTGAGGCCCATGTTACAGAGAAAATTGTTCATCTTGGTGATTTAGTAATTGCCCTTTGAGCGGCTTATAACCCACCTATGGAAGAAGGCAGAAGCAATCTGAAGTAACCTCAAGTTATAGCACATACAATAATGGCTTCTACAGCCAAGAAAGTAAGTCATCATCACATTAATATCTGTTATTTCTGCAGTGATATGCCATAGGCAAGGACAAAATTAAAAAAGCCCTGATTCAAAAAATAGACAGGATTACTCCTTTCTAGCCATATGGAGCCACAGGGTATTTAACTTTGCAAAGAAATGGGGCTTATCATGAAATAACACAGACAAAAGAGAGAAGGATGGACGTAACAGAACTGTTTAGTGTCCTAACGGCCCACAGCTGCTAGGAGGCTTCCATTTTTAGCTTGCAATATAGAGTATATTTTTGGTATCTGAAAAATCCAGATTTTCTAATAAGCAGCAGACCCAAACTTAATGCGCAGGATATGGTCTCCTTGCAGCTCGTTCAATAACATGGTACTTGATCAAACAAGAAAAGCCATTTAGACTTTACGTATTGAGCAATGTCTCATCTACAAAATGTCACAGTATAGAAAAAGCAAAAGAACATGTTACAAAAGGACATCCAGTCCCTCAGATAWGACTTTAAAGCAATATATTATATAGTCAGGATTAATAACATATTAATAGCTGGGCAAACTCATACCATCCCATTTCAATAGTTTGAGCCAAATAGGGAATGCATCTTTTCAGTAATTCTACTTTTTAACAGTAGCATTGAAACAGGTCAAGCAGAACCCAAGATACTTTATTTCAAGCCTATTTCAATGGTTTGAGCAGCATTTTGAATAGAAAGCGAGCAGTACTGTTCTCTATATTTAAACTATTTTAATAGTTTAAGTAAATKAGAGTTATTAAAACTGGTTTCCCAAAATGAACCTGAATAACACATAGATGTGCTGCTTCAATAAAGAATAAGACTAGCAGCACAGAAATGAATTACATTCAAAAGCAAAAATATGCCAAATCATACAAAGATTTAAAACTGCAATACATCACAGGTGGCCACACGTCCCTCTCAGAGGACACCTCCTGCATGCAGAAAGCAGCAAGTTAAGAGCAATGCCAACCCACACAACCCTGCAACTCCATGGAACGGTGAAGCAACACGAGGGCTTTAGTCAGGTACTTAAAAACAGACACTGGGCCAAGCCAGCTACAGCAGGACTCAACACGAGGTGATGGACCAGGACAGGGAAGGGGCTCTCGCCTCCCCGTCTATCCCACATGCCAGTGGTGCAGGTCATTTCCCTTGAGAAATCCTGATACTAGAGGTTATATGGTGGCACTTTAAAGCATGATGCCTCTGAGCTCCTTCTCTTATTGTATTTCCTTTCATAGACACCACCCATGAAGGAAAGACCTTGCTGACTGCAGCAGGTCTCAGCTGAGCTATGCTATTGGCACAGASCTGGCAAAGCATGTTCAGCTAAAACAGAAAGCTTACCGCTATAATCCTCATTTGAGCACAGCAGCACACGCACACCCCACGCTTGGCAAAAGAGCAAGAGACCCAAAAGCAACCCAGTGCACAAGAGCAGCCTCCTCCGGGGCCGCAACAGCCGCAGCGTTTGTGCAGCCTGCGGGCACCATGGCCGGCACCGCTCGCCAGCTCCATGGGCTCCGTGTCCTGCCCGCTGTGCCCGGGGCACTGCGCTCACCGCCCCAGAGCACRTGCTGGCACAAACCAGAGCCCAGCCCCACGGCACGTCCAGGCACAGTGCAGTCAGGCTCCACACTCCGCACCCCACTGCAGACCTCAAACCCAGAGCAGCCAACCCTGCAGGTACTGGGATTCCCACCACAAAAGCTGGGTAGACCCCAGCCCCCAGGTCTGCTCAGGGCACATTGGACCTGGCAGGTTCCACACACAAACACAGCAGGAAAGGTTGCTTCCAAGTGGATCGGTACCATCTTGGTGACAGCGGCTGCACATCTCATGCTCTTTCAAACAGCTCTCCCATGCTGGACTGCACAGGGAGGAGGTGACTCATTCAGGACAGTGCCACAAAGGTGTCATGGGGACCCAGGTTGACAGAGCAGGCACTGCAGGCCTCCTGCTGCCACTGCAACATCCCCTTACAAATCTGTCTCTAACTCGACTGGCAGCTTGTTCAGTGTCTGGAGCAGAGTAGAGGGGATCAATTATACCCTCTCGAATCATCGTTATTGTTTCAATGATTGCATTAGCATTCGCCAAGCGTAAACGGTCCACAAAACATTCGAGGCAGACATCTAATGATGGATTTTCCCAACAGAGAAAGCAATTCCTCTAAGCAATAAAACAGTCTGTGAGAAATCTTGCAGTCATAAATCTAGAATTTCTCATTACAAAATTTACATCAGCCACAAAGTGATTACTTCTAAAATTACAAACCCTTGTGGGCAGCAATATTAGTGGGTTACTCATGACTTGTGAGAAAAGCAGTCTAAGCCGTTACTTTGTAGAAAACAAAATATCAAAAGAATTAATGGCCTTATTACAGACAGAAAGTTTAGAGCATCCACAGAAGAGGCACGAGGAGCACGAGGAGCCAGGACCTGCAGCCGTCCCCAGCAGAGGCTCCGGGTCRGCGGGGAGCAGCGCGGGCACCGCGGGTCTGTGGGCGCTTTGCAGCACATCTTGCCCACAAGCAGCGGCCGCGCTGCCGGGGCTGCAAGCAGGACTGCAGCCAGGAGCGAAAGAAATCCGGTTCAACTCATCCCAATTCCCGCTTCACCTACAATAAGAAACRTGCTTAGTTTCTCAGAGAAGGCATAAAAGGAGTGGCAATGATGCTGCAGGTATATTGGACTGTAAAATTCCTTTCTGTACAACTGATTAGGTGCACCGCGTGTTACCTTGGTTTTAATTGCTCACAGAAACAGGGATCATCTTGGAAAAAGCATGCCAAAGGCAAAGTAAGACTGAAGGACTTTCTAAAGTACAAGTTACAGGTTCCATGCACAAATTGAGCTCCCTGTGGTTCCTCCCTCCTGCTGCAAGCACTCATGGCTCGAGCAGGACCTGCGGCAGCATCAGGAATCCCACCCACTGGCCTGTCTTCCCTATAGCCCCTCCGAGACCCCCTGGCAGCTTTCCATGAGGCTTGGCACCCGACCCGAAGCGCAGCGCGGAAACACTGTCACAGGCAGAGAGCTCATCTCCACAGGGGTGCAGAGCTGCTTTTTAGTCTTCCCAAACACGGGAGTTCTCAGCTAGCTGCTGCCTGCCCAGAGCCCGTTTGCCTGGGACTGCTCTGGGYCAAAGCTGGAGTGATGGGGACGGGCACCAGGGCAGCGCCGGCAGCCGTGACAAGTTATCAGCGCCCTGTTCTCAGGGCAGCTCTGCTCAGGGGCTGCTGCGTTGCTTGCTTCTAGCAGCACGGGCCACAATTTATTACGACCAAGGTAACGGTAGCAAGAAAACCCGTAAATACTTGCCAGCAAAAGAAATGAAGTTTTATTACATACAAAAATATGCTAAAAGAATACATTCCCATAATTTATTACCTCATCTTTGCCATTTACTGTGCGCTCCATTTTAACTGTTCCGGGAGTCGCCTGGTCACATATCCCATGTTTATGAGAAAACTATTTCTCAACTATTTCCATTCCTTACCACAGAATAAAAATATTCAACATGCTTATGTTTTCTGCCCTAATAATATACCTGAAATTTATAGGGCTGTAAAATGATATCCCAGCATGGCATTAGCTATTTCAGTCTTTGATCTATGGGTGCCATTTGAGTAGATGATAATCGTTCACCAGCTCAAAATACTGGCCTAGTAAAAATCACTTCACTGCTCCCATAACACGTTTTACAGCTGGAGGGTAAATATTTATTTCCTGTGGGTAAATTTTCTATTTTAATAGATGTTCACATGCTGTATTTCTCTTATGCGTCTGCTTTTACCTCCAGCACAACTCTTCCCCCATTTCTACAGCCTCACCTTTCCACTATTACAAAGAAGTATTTTGAGAACAAAAGAGCTCTAAAGACCTTTACTTAGAGATGGGTAAAAACTGAATAGGTTCATTATGGATGAGTCTCCTTCACATCTCTCATCTGGAAACCACGAGCGGGCAGATTCCCCCCAACCTGAGGCAATCAGGGCCCGTGCTCCACTGCACCGACTGATGGGCCAGCCCTTCCAGCCCCCCTGCCAAGGGGTTCTCTCCTCTGTGGCCAGCAGCCTGCAAAYATGCAGCTAGAACAGCACGTCTATAAAAGTTACCCTTTCAATTAAGTGATTATTAAAAAAAAAAAAAAAATCTATTACAGCCCCTTCCAGAAGTCTYGTATTTCTTCATGGAACATAGGGCACCTAAGGCAGGAGCAGAGCTACTTTCTCTGCACTGATAAATCCAGCAATCCATCACCTATGATTAAGACCAGTCATCTCCAAAGGAGATTGTTTTTTGCCTCCTTGAAAAAGCTCAAYTTCAAGTTGAAAAATTAGCTTTGATAAGAAACTTAAAACATTTCATCTTGAAACTGTCAAAATGAAACCTTTCAATTTCCTGGATTGTTTATTAAAATCTCAAATTATTTTTAAAATCCATCCACTCCCTATCCTTAGTCAAGAGAAAAGAAGGACTAAGCTATTTCCAGTTCTTCCTCACTGATAAAAAGTGCATTTTTCCCACCAGCATACTTACTATTCATCAAAGAATGCCTTCCACCTTCACTGGGAACATGCTCGCAAACGCAGTCCCCAACTACCATTTCTCCACTCCAAATCCTTAAAAACATCCTTTTGAAATACTTTCACTGCAGTTGCTATCTGATATTCAGCACAGTAAGTAAATTAAAAATCTGATTTTTTTTTCCTGCTGAGAGCAAGGGTCTAATTTCAAGAGCGAAATCCCAAAGTGCTAAAGGCCAAGCTCATGTTAATGGTACTTGACCAAGTGCATGGCTGGCCACTTCTGAAGTTGTCGCCATCAGATTCAGTTATGAAATTAGTCTCTTAGACCTGGACCAAACATGTCCTTCAGTCAGGGGACCCCTTGCTGCATTACCAAAACAAAAATCTTGTATTTTACATGTCTCAGAGTGGCTCAGGCTTCTCACCCACCTGCCTTTTGGCAGAGCCCAGTGCTGACAGTGCCAGAGGTGATTTACACTAGACCTCGCAGCAGGATTTAGGYGCAGGCTTTCCCCAAGCTCTGTTAACATGTTAACACTGGACACAGCTTGGTTTACAAGGCAGCTTTTAAGGAGGCATGCAAAAGAAGTGAATACAGGTGCTGCTGCTTTCACTTCAAGGATAAGTTACAGAGATGCCTTACAGGGATATTTGCTCAAGCTTATGAAACAAAATATTCATAAGTGCATTGCAAAAAGAGCTTGAATATGAAAGTGAACAAGCTAGCTGGCAGCACTTTGTTTTTACAGCCCCAAATAGCAACCCCAAACAATGAAACACTGCAAAAGAAACTCACCATACAAAAGAACTGCATGATATAAAGGCAAAGGAACCTAAAGTTAGAAGAAATAATAAAGTGATGCTCATGGGAGAAAAAAATTAACTTTCTACATACAGTGGTGGGCTCTGAGCTGACTGTCACTAACCAGGATGAAGATTTGGAGTTGTAATGAACAGCACTGTGAAAACTTCAGAACTATTCAAAAATTCCAGTAGTAGCCAAACAAGCAAATATATAGATAAGAAAAGGAACAGAAAACACCACAGTACACCCAGTTATACACCTATGCAATGCAACTACTATTTTGTGTAGTGCCTGCTTGCCCTGTACTTGAACTAGAAAGGACAAAAGGAAAGGCAAAAAGTGTGAAACAGCTTCTGCATGGGAGATGACAAGATAGATCAGGATGCCTCAGCCAGCCTGGAAGACGATGACTGAGGTTATGACAGACACACACACACTGACAGGTGACACAGAGCAAGCAGGGAGGAAATCACTGCACACCGTCTCTTCCAATACAAGAATCAAGGTTAACAAGTGAAACTGGTAATATCAGAAGGGATGTCACTTCATCTCTTGCATAATTAGACTGAGGAACCAACTGCCATAAGAATTAAATGCTGAAGATCTACATAAACTAGGAAGTGTCTGGAAGAAACTCCCTCTTCCAGAACAGAAAGAGAAGTTTCCAAAAGCTGTTAACACAAAGAACGATGCTCCTCCTGGCTGTGGAAGTCCTGAGCTACCAACCTTTGCGGGACTTGGAGCATGTACCAGGGAAGCTCTGCCGAGTCCTGGACTGCTCTTTAATCTGTCCTAGGTATCATCTAAGTGTTCAGGAGAGCATTAATACATAAYCAAAGGATATGACAGTATTCAGCACATTTTAATACATATATTTTTAGGTCATCAGGAAAAGAAAAAAAAATTCAATATTTCTCAGACTCTATCACATCATGCTATGCCAAAAGATGTCTTCCATTAGAAGACCTGCTGCTGTCGGGCTAATAGTGACTTTGGGAAGCTCTACCTACCTTGGTAAGGGACGGCCAGAGACATCAGCAAATGGAAAAGGCTGCACTTCAGGAATGGAGCTGTCAGCTTGCCAGAAACATCTTGAAATCGCTTTGCATTCACAAGCTGCAGATCAGGACAGCTCAGATCATCTCACACGGTRTTTCGACACAGTTGTTGGGTGGCTGCAGAGAAACAGGTTGTTCAGAAAGTGTTTTTCTAAGTCACCTTTTGAGAAAAGCTTTTGCAGAGCTAATTTTAAAAGTAACATCCACTAACAGAAAGTTAGAAGTAGTCTGGCTGTTTTTTCCTTTAAGAGGAAAATGGGATATGAACATAMGAGTTTCAGAGGTGTGTACGAAACATCTGTGGCACTAGCAAAAATGGTTCTTACCTCAGGTCTCTTTTTGAGCATTTTGTACACTAGAAAAGACAAACAGATACGCATTTTACTTGTCTGACACAGCAAGCTTGTAATATAACTTATCACTTTGGGTCACAGGGGCATTATACCTGCTTTGATTTCCTTAAGGAATTTCAGAGTATGTCAGCTAGAAAACATGACAAAGCAGCCCCAGTAGTTAAAAGAAATTTTTTCYTCATCTTCCCAAGTAAGACTTCTCCTATGAAGCCTTCTTAGCAGGAAATTTGGAAAATTGACAGGTTGTTGGTTGGATTTTACTGTTGCTATAATGTATGTTGTTGTGTCACGTCCTAAACAAAAACACCAAAGCACCCTTTTAAATTTCTCAGCACTGCTGACACTTCCAACAAGTACTCAGCATTGGCTTTGGTCTTATCTGTTTCTAACAGACAGCCTCATGCCTTGGAAATTTGACCTGAAATAAAAATTCAGCCCCAAGTATCTGCTGTCAATTGCGCAGAAAATAGGAGATGACAGCAAAGTCACTTCTGCATGCTGAATTAGATCTCTTTCCAACATCTTCTAATGTCATTATTAGCACTCAAATACACTGTGTCAAAACGCGTCTGTATAGGGAGATGGACCAGGCAACATCAAATTTATCCCTTAGTTGATATGACAAGCTGCTTTTGACTCAAACCTCTGAGTAGAGAGAGACTCTTAAGCAAAAGCACCTACTCCATCAAGAAGGTTTGTTTACGAATGTGGATATTATAACGTGTGGAAGTAGTTAAGAAAAAAAGACTATATTATGCAATTCCATTGAATTGTTGGAATCAATAGTGTAATATAGGTGGTTAAAATTTATTTTTGAGTCTTAGTGCCTACACTCCAAATAACCAATGTTTCAATGTGAAGTTTCAACAAGATTCACTACTCATTGTGTGGAGCAAACCTTAACAGCAAAGACTAATTCTAAGACAACTACGTAAGTATGGATCTAAGCGTGCCATATGGTTTTATAACAATATTCAGAAGATGGGGGAAGAGAATAGTATTGGGAAAGATTAAATTCTTTGTTCACAGTTCTCTTTCCTTCTGTCAAAATGTATCCAAATTTAAACTGCATACCCAGACTCAACAGGCATCTAAGTATTGACAAAGAGCAAGTCCTGGGAAATCAGTAGGATAGCACTGGAAAGAAGGGCTTATCACCTGAAAACAGCRTCAGTGCCCCATAAATAGCAAAAGCTCCAGCAGCCATCACAGCTCTGCTCCCTGCAGCTGCATGGCAAAGTTCAGGAGGTTCAGAGAAGAAATGAAATCAGCTACAATGCAGAAGACATGAAATCTTAGACACATGGGGCTACTAACTAACCTAAACAGAAATAAAAACYACACTATTTCTTTCCATTAATAATTAGACATCAATAAACTTCCAGTCCAAGCATTTCCTCCTTTTATAGCCTTTTAATACTTTTTTTCATTCAAGTAAATGCCAGCCAATTTATTAGTGGGGAGTGACAACAGAATTTCATCTCATCTCATTAAAACTAGGCAGCTACCAAATTCTCCAAAGCCAAAAGTTTGAATATTTTGGGGTTTTTATTGAGTATCTGAAGCAGCTCTAAAGCCATTTAMATTAATCACCATGAAAAGGGGTCATGCTCTACTTTTTTGTCATGGGCTTGCAGAGCTGTAACTACTATGGGTGTCTCCTGAGAAGGTTCGAGAGGCAACAAAAAAAAGCAAAAACTCAAAACCAAAACAAACTAATTCAACACCCCCACCCCATAGCAGGATTTCATCCCGTGCAACAAGAGKCCTGGGTAATTTTTAAGACTTATTTCATAATTTGCAATAATACAGGGAATTTAAAATGCTTGAAATATATCTCGAGGCAAAGAGTAAATATCTGGCTGAATTTCAGGCAAATTGTAAATAAT
The DNA here is from genome assembly GCA_003342815.1 of Eudromia elegans. Classification (NCBI taxonomy): domain Eukaryota; kingdom Metazoa; phylum Chordata; class Aves; order Tinamiformes; family Tinamidae; genus Eudromia; species Eudromia elegans. The sequence continues at coordinate 1,721,584 of PTEX01000126.1, read as the reverse complement.
TTTAGAGTGGAATTCAGTATACAACTACTACAGACTTTCTTCATTTCATTTGCAGAAAAGGCACATACCTTCTCACACTGGAAAATGACACTCCCTYACTGAAAAGTGTCTTGACATTTTAGTTCCGTATATACAAAGCATATATAATACACATCAATTTCTGTTGACAGCAACCCAGTGACCTCTTATTTCCTCAGCTTATTGCCAAATTAAGAATGAGTCAAAGGCCAAAGGGCCAACAAGCCAGAGACCATCCGGAGAACAGATATACATTGACAGCATCTCATAACCTCTTCCCCTTTCCATCTTGGTTTTCTGCACAGCCTGTTTATAAGCAACCACATATGTGAATGCTGCTTCCCATGTTTGAAATCTTGTCTGTTTGCTCCTTCCTACGAGAGCAAAGCCCCAGTGGTTTAGATAGGGTCTGGGGAGATAGAGGCAGTCTGTCAGTCCCAGTTCTCCYAGTCTCCGGTCTAAAGCTGGTCTGGAAAAGTTGGCAGCATCTGTAATCTCAGCACAGGAAAACAAGGTTGATGCCCCAACCCAGCAGCCTAGAAAATATCAGTTGTCACAGACATAATTTAGGGGTTTGAAAAAAATATATAAATAGAAAGAGAGCRTGCACGTAGTAGCATAAGGAGCCTTGCAGGTTCTTCAGGATAATCACTTAAGGCAGAATTAGAAGAGCCAGGTAATATTACTGTCTTGTTCCAAATCTTTGTTCACTAACTGACACATCTCACACAATGTGAGACTGCAGACTGACATCCCCTCCAAAAACCACCAAGGATCAACTATTCTAAAAACAAGCTGCAAGAAATTGGTGATAGAAGCAAGGTCACTGCTAGAGTGAAAGATGAACACAAGAAACCAAGAAAAATTGTAAAATAGCTCTTTCCAATGATTGAGCACCAGCCACTACTCACAACTGCAGTGACATGGAATCATTCTGCAGGAGAAAGTGATAAAGAGCTTCCTGAAGGGCACCCTTGCATTTAGGGAAGCAAATCATCYAAAATCACTGAGCTGACGCAGAGTCCAGAGCGTTTCTTGTCAGCTCTTCCCCTCTTTTCTCCACAGAGAGGAGCTTGAGCCCCCTCATGCCCAGATCAGAGACCTGCACCCAAAAATCACAGGTTGCAGAGGCAGSAGCTTGGGGCTTTGCTCTACTGTGGTCTCCTCTCAGGAGGTAGAAGAGATCTCTCAACCAGCCAAGTACAGTGAAATTCTTCTCTTCCTTAAAACAATGTATAATCTGTGTGGGGAAACACCTGTAAATACAATTCTAGCAGAGATGACACGTCAGGAGCAATGGTCCATGTCAGGCACTGTCCTGGAAAGCTGCTGTCCCGAAGAGCCAAATTTGSAAATAGAAATGAGAGAAAGCTTTATCAGGTACTTGCAAAATGCACTAATGAAGAGGGAGCCAAATTAATTTATATTCCTATTTTTCTTCCAATGTGTTCCTCAGCTGAAGCTAGGAWCTGAAAAAAACAAGAAGTGTAAACCATACTGCTTTAAACATATTAATTATTCCCTTAAGGGGAGCTGTGCTGTCACAGTAACACAATTAACCAAAGAAATCAACCRTATACCATGGTTTCTCAGAATGAGCTTTTGAACCTGGAGTTAGATGAAACAGTCACCTTTTTTTCTGCCACCCATGTTAATACAAAATACAATAGTGTTGAAGCAAAGAAGCAGGGAACTAAGACTGATGAAATAGTAAAGGAACTTACCAGTTCTATACTCTCAGTGCTCAGAAATGTAATGTCTGATGTCAGACACACCAGCCCACTCCAGTACTCCAGCACAGGCAGAAATGTGCAGTTCTGGTGGTAACATGGCCCAAACACAAAAATGACAATCAGTGGGATACCTAAGACACAGCAGAGAGACCCCTGTGTTTGGTTTCATGAAGCACTAACGCTTAAGGCTTGGTCTACAAACAACTGTCATAAGCTTAAGCACAATAATTCCATAGACAGTTTTACAATCACGAGCACCCTAAGTGATAGGCTGAAAAGTTGYAATTGGATAAACTGTAGCCACCAAGGTTGGTGCTTTTGTTACAGCCCCTCTCCAAACCCAACAGTGCTGCAATCAAGTATGAGAAGTCATCTCATGTCTCCTCTGGTYCTCACTCACCCTCCCACCCTTTATGATCAGATCTTCTAATAAAACAGGAAAGGAGTTAGAGAGAGAAGTGGGGGGGAAAGTTGTGAACAACCTAACATCTCTAAAAGAAAGATCAACTTTTTTGAGCAAGTAATGAAGTCTAAATAAGCCATGTGAGTATTAGGTACAGATAACACAGCACTTCAGCTCTCATAGATCTCTAATTTAATAAACTCAGCAATTAAAAACTGATTCAAATGGTGCACAAGTTATGTACGCTTCCCTCAGCCGTGCAGGATCAGAAAGTTTCTCACTTGAGGAATTATCATGAAATTTCCCTAATGTGATCTTACAAGGCACAAATTAACCATTCTTGCCTATGCTAYACTGCATGAGCAAATATATTTACGTATTAAAATTGATGAAACCTCCTTTCAGCATTCCTCACACTATGCAAAAGCATGAAAATAGTCAACAAAGCAAAATTAGAGAAGCCATTTTCTCCTATTCTTTTTTTGTTGTTTGCATAAAACATCAAAACACAACACTTTCCAGAACAACAAGTTTAAGTGATGAAGACAAATATTAGCATATTGTAATATCTGAACATCTGTATATTGAAGATTTCCTTTTGGAATCTACTCCTTACTCAAGTGTCTATAAGGCAACCCACGGAAACAGCCATGTTAACTCTCAATATCCTCTGTTCGCCCCTCACCTTGCAATGTGTCTTGCAGAGATCCTCCAGGGTCGCAGCCTGATCTGAGGGCAACGAACCCAGTAGTGGCACTCCGGCACTCGCTGCTCTCAGCGGTCCTTGGTTATATCTGCTTCTTCCCCTCCTACCAACCAGGACCAAAAGGTCAGTTATATGCCACAAAAGCTACCAGGAATACCAGGACAATATGTGAATAAAGGTCCTATAAGTATTCAGGAATTGTCTAGGCAAAAAATCCATATTTTTTCTCCCAAGAGAAATGCAATTAACATGCTTCTGAGAGACAGCTAACTTCATTTTTAACATTCCAAATGATACTGTTTTTCCAGACCTGAATTTCACTTTGGTGAAGATTTCAACTCACTCGTAGAAAGCCAAAAACAGACATACAACCACAGTCTTAAAACAACTCTCATTTCATAACCAGTTGAATTAGCCAGGCCTAGACTCYAGGGGAAAATAGTAATAAAAATCTACCTATAATACCTATAATTATTTTGCCAGAGAAATGGCGCATTCTAAAACTAAGAAAATTTCAGACTTACTTATGGTGATTTGCTAAGAGTTTTTCAGATACTCAGATCAATAAAAAGTAGCGTTCTGTGCTGAACTTTAAGTGGAATTTACATTCACTAGTTAAGATTGTGCTCAATAGTATGTATATTCTTGGGACCCACATGGAATATGAACAAGAAACTACAGACGGCACCCAAGGGAGAAAAGGGAAGAAAATTACTTCAGCCAAAGAAGAAACAAGCAAAAAGCACTCTTTCTAGTTATAAATATTGACCACAAATATATACATTTAATGATATTTTCTCAGCAATATGTCTGAAATTAAGTTTATGTACCACAGTCCCACTGAAACACCACAAATAGCTACCTGCCTTTGCAACATTCTGATTTCTGAAAAGAACATATTAACTACAGCAAAGGCTTTTTTTAAACAGCCTGGTGCTTGAGGAACCATTCTAGGAAAAACACCAGCAGGAAGCACACTTTCCTCCTGCACTTGCAGGTACAGCAGTATAAATTCATATTTTCTCTCTTTGCTAACGTACTGACTGCAAAATAYGCCCAAAGAATAAAGACAACCAGAGGCCTCTCTCAGCAGCCCTGCTCCCCTGATGTTGCATCAGACACGGTCCCCTCAGGGACTGCGATCCCTTTCCACCCTGAATCCCGTCAGCCAGGTTAAATCTGGTCGAGCAGCTTGACGAGCACGAGACACGCGGTGCTACCAGCGCGGCCATGCCCAGCACCCCGTGCTGACAAAGTGCTGCAATTCAAACCCTCACTGAAGCGACCGCGTGGCCGGGTAACTGCCCACGGGCCCATCCGAGCCCGCAGCAAGAAGGCAACAACCCGTCTGGACCCGGGCTGCAGCCTGGGCAGGCAGAGCRGCGCCCAGCTCCGCATCCACACAGCACCGGAGCTCGCCCTCGCTCAGCTCGGCTGACCGCTTGGTAAAGGCTGCACCTCAGCAAACATTAAAATGCTCTAGGGGGTCAGGGCACAGGTCTGGCTAGCCCAGGACTCCCGCTCTGACCGGCGGGGCTCTCCAGGGGCAGTCCATGAACTCAGCTGCTTTGCAGGTTGTCCCCTAAACGCTTCCTCTGTGTCCACAATCGCTGGATTTGAGGTGGTAGCAGATACCTTCAAGCCAACCCGGTGGTGTCTGTTGAAGCTGCCCACCTCCACAACCTTCCACGACACAAAGCTCCCCATGCTCATTGCTCTGTAGTGCATTTTTCTCTTTCTGCCTTTAGCAGTTGCCACCTCCTGCTTTGGTGGCAGCTCTAGCTCTGCAGGATATAGTGCACACTGACCCCATTTGCCTCACCCAGGAGCCTTGGGATGTCCCAGCCTTGAGCTGCTCCTCTGCAGCTTTTCTCTTGCCCAGCTGCAAAAGAACCAGCCCTTTCCAGCCCRGCTTCCCAGGCAGCTGCTGCTTCTCCCGGATCACTTTAGCTGCCCTTTTCTACACCTCCTTTGATATTTTCATGCCCTTCCCAAAATGCAGAGACYAATACTGCACATAGTACTCAACACACAAGTGCACCACATTTTTCTTCACAGAAAGAAAACAGTTCCTTTTATTCTCTCGATGCTGCCCAGTATTTTTTGTCTTCACATAGTCCAGTCTTTCTGCACAGCAGCTGCCAGTGCCAAGTTCACCATCATGCTGACAGGGTTCAAACTCCCTTTCTCTGCATGCTCTACCTTATGTTCATCGGCACTGACGGTTTCAGACACCTTTTTGTCCATTCACACCGTTCCTATCATCAACATGGCATTTGACAACCTAGTACCACCCACAAACCAGGAGGTCTCACTGCACATTCCCCCTTCCCTGGACCACTGATAAAGCCCTCAACTAGAACCTGCCCCGTTGAAAAGGTCCCTACACAGAGTTCTCCATTCTGCAACACACCTCTTACACAACACTTTGCTTCCAGCTCATCAAGCTACAAGTCTGTGAAGGAACCTTCCTCGCAACATCTCCTCCGGAGCCCTGTTTGCAGACAGGAGCAGCACTGGCACCGCGTGCAGGGCCCCAGGACACGAGYGCTCTCCTGGCAGTGGCAGCTCTGTGCCCAGCTCCCCACGGGCAGGGCCACGAGCACCACCGGGCTCCTGCTGGAGGCCCTTCCAGCACCTCCCRGTACCTGCTTCAAGCTGAGCCGGTGCCTCTGGCCAGCCTGCTGCCAAAGCACATCAGACCACATCTCCTGGCACCTCCAGGGGGGAGCCCCAACACCAAGGGTGCACCGAGCCCCTGCCCTGCCTTTTCTGCCAGTGCCCCCTTACTCCACCAGCAGCCCTGCCCGTTCCCTGGGCTCCAGACACCAAGGAACTATTCCCTAACAGCTTGAGCATCCTTTGKAAGGCACTTCTCAAATCCTACATGAGGCCTTTTAATTTCCTGCCTGTGTCTGACCTGCCRGGTTTGAGGGCTCTCTCCTTGCTCCTTGGGATGGGCTCTCCGTTTTTCCAGTCATTCTGCTCCAAGGCACTCCCAGCTCTCAGGGCAAGTAAGGCAGGTGGTACCAGACACTTCTGCTTCCCCACCAAACCATGGAAGATATTTGGAAGCTTCTAATAGCTTGACTAGAACAGTGCTAATAGCCTGCAGCCTGCTCACAAGGCTTTGTGCACTCAACCCTGAGGGCTCTTTGACTAACCGCCTCAGTGCTACGCAGATCCTGTTCCCGAAACGTAATGACCTCGAGCTGTAGTTCCTCTGCCCCCATCAGCTACAGCGTTAAACCTAATATTTCAATGGTCACTAATTACAAAGCAGGACTCTCAAACTCCACCCAAGACTGGCCCCAGAGCAGCACCATCTTTTCCTGGGGCTCCCAGACCAGGTGCTGGAGGCAGCAGCCACTTCAAATAGGGAAATGGAATGAAGTGATGCAGAAAAGCAAATAAAATGTACATGTGATTAGGCTATATAAAACCAGTCTTGACTACAGTATTTGGATTTAATTAATTCCCATCACTTCACCAGAAAACCTTGCCTGGATTCCACACTCCTTCCTCAACAACATCCATCTGTCAAATTATGCRCTGCTTGCTGAGACCAGAATATTATAGCTGCAAGAAAGCATTTAGCCCATCATGAGTGCTCCTGCAAGGGAATAAATAATACTTAAGTCCAAAATAAGAATCATGGATTTTTTTAATTGCATTTGACTGGTTTGATGGCCTTCATCTCTTAGTACTCTGTTGTTATTGCTACAGGAGGAAGACATCTTAGCTTACAACTGTGCTCGAGACATCTGCGAACRACTCATTATTGCTTTCCTCCCTTACAAGAGGCTGCTTTTGAGCGAGCCAGAAGCCAAAACCCGCACAGAAGCACCTGGGCACCAGGAACCCGCTGCTCCGCGTGCTGCTCCAGCTGCAGAACAAGCTGCCCGCCCGCCCCCCGACGCAGGCGTTCAACAGGGCGAGCGCCCCATGCCCGCTCAGGCACCTGCAGCCCCAGGAAGGGTGAATATCCGCACGGCATCTGCCTATTAACAGGTCTGCTTGGGTSCAAAGCGTTTTGGAGACCAACTAAATCACACGAGATCTCACGGTGCAAGGCAGGTGCCGCAATGTGACGGAAGAGGAACGAGGAGGAGAGGCTTTAGCAGGCGAGCAGATACTTTGACAGCAGCAATGTCTGTTTCCGTGGGAGAGATGTTCTTATTGGGGGGGCTTATTGGTTCATTTCGTTACTTACTGATCCTTGACTSAAAGTCACCTGAGCAACTTTAAAATATTTTTAGATGTTCTCRATGACATAATTGAGCGCCATCATTTTTCTAGAAAGACAAATTGCCCTTTGATTGGCTGTTGTAMTAATTACAACCCAAATAATCAAATCCTTTCAACATAGCTTTCTCTTGTCAAAAAATAAAAATATAGGATGAAAACAGACATTACACACTGTTTCTGATGTTTTTCCTCTCTTCCACCTTATAATTAAATGGCTTGCTCCTGCAATAGCTATTTTGCTCTTGCTGCTGCTAAAATAATCAAGATTTATTTCGAAGTCCCTGCACACATGCATGCAAGTATTACCAGGCTATATCACCCCTATAAAAAATAAAATAAAAGTCCCCTAACTACRCTCACTACAAAGCAATTCATTTCTTGTTTGCACAACAGAACAGGAATATTTCACACTGGCATTATCTCATTCCTCCCAGCTGAGAACAAATAATGGCACAAGTACTTTTCAGGAAAAGGAAAAATTTATAGGAAACGTTTCCTCTGGATTAGTAAATAGTGTCTAAGTGATGTGAAGCCTCCTGCTCTGCTTGCATTAATAGCATCTCATGTTGTCAGGCTTGTCCTGGCTCATTTTAAAAAACTTCATTATTTTTAGCTTTTGAAGCTAAATACATCGCAACTTGAGAACCTCTTCTCCAAGATGTTTGTCTTAAATCCAGCTTTTGAGTTACATTTTTATTTCATTAATAAAAGAAATAATGAATTTCAGTTCTCAGCCCTTTAGGTCATCAAAAGTAGGGAAAACATAAATTAGTAGGTAAAAGAATATTAATTGTCTATAGGTGTAATTATCAGATAATCAGCCCAAGCCAAATGCACACCCAGCTCCGTGCTGCATTCYGGGCTTTGCAGAGATGTGAGTGGGAACGGGAACATGGACAGGATGGTTATTACCAACGCAAAGTGCTAATCTGCTGTCTAGGTCTTACTGAACCCGTTCCCTAACATTTACTCTAAAATGCTTTCAGCTCTTAAATTCACCTTCCAAAACCAGYAGGAGGTTAAAGCAGGACCCAATGGGAGGTTACATTTATTTAATATTCAGCCCTTTCTCCGATGAAATATTGCAGCCTATCCTCACAGGTATTTGTCAAGCCATTAGAGTAATGGTTTATAGCTATTATGCAAAATTGTCATTCTATTTGTAGCTTCCACTGACAAAGGATAAGCAAAGTGCATTCGTTTCCTCTGAAAAACACCCCAAACCTCCGCTGGCCCAGGCCGAGGGAACGCACRCTGTTCACCGGTTCAGAGCYGCAAGCTGAGGCGACCCCAGGAAAYGCCGTTTGGGAAACACAGGCCGGACCCTCCGCACCCCGCGCTCCGGAGCTGCAGGGGCTGCAGCCRGCAGACGCTGCCGAGAACCCCCCGGCACCACCCCGGTTCCAGGCACCGCGCTGGTTAACAAAACCTCCAAAACGTGACTCACAACTAGATAGGAAAACAACCGATTTTTATAGTAACCAGTACAGTCAGCACRTACTACAACACTATTTTCTTTTCTAGAATCCATTAAAAAAAATAAAATGGTCAGAAGGAGGCAGTAATAACATAAGGAAATATGGAAAATCTGTCACAGAAAATGTATTATGTGATTTATTTTAAATGCAATGTATATCGGTTCCATTCACTTTGTGGGTCAATTCTTTTGTGATTTCAAATTTGCTATTATAGAGACTCACTTTTAGAAAACAAGTCTCTATAATAGCAAATTTGAAATCACAAAAGAATTGACCCACAAAGTTTAATTTTTATTTTTCTGTGGTTTGCTAAGACCTGAAAAAAAAAAAAATAAGATAAAAATATAAAATATCTATTGTTCCTGTTAGGAAAAAAGACTGAACTCAAATTAGGCACTGCCCTTGGACAGAGAAAGTTGCACTTACTCAGTTATCCACGATGACACAACCTGGAGTCTTGGTTACCATATGAAGTAGTTRTAGAAAAAGTTGTTGATTTCTATATTTGCCACCTCTGACAAACACTCATCATCATTACAGAAACAAAGGAAACCTCTGAAAAAATACTTTCATATTGCCTGAAATGTCGCCCAACTAATGTAAAGAGACCGGTACCTCAGCATGGTCAGCAACTGTGACTTGCAGTGACTATTTTTCATTTCTATGCTATTCTTATTGACARAGGATAACACAGCCATATATAGTATGTGTGAAAGCTGTCCTTTAATTAGGAGGGAATCTGGTGTGAMACCTCTATTAAGAGTACACAGTTCAAGAGGAAGTTTTTTCACTCCTGTTAAAAAATATATGTATATATACGTGTATAAAATTACTCCTACTTTCTACTTAGAGTCTACTTAGAAGCAATTTCACGCCTTATCTTGCTTTTATTCTGGACAATTTTTCTTTCAAGAAAGATGACGCTACTGATAATCAGACTTCAGGAAGCTCTGCTGAGGGATCAGAATAAAGTAATAAAGAACAAAACAGGAACGCAGAAATAACGCCCCGTTCCTTGGCCCTCCCACTCCTCTTATGGAGCAGGAGCTGGCGCCCGTGGGCGCCTGGCAGCGGCCCAAGCAGCTGCAGCTCCACGGGACAGGCAGAGCCCGGCACGCCGGTGCCCGCAGCAGAGCGTGGGGCCCTGCAAGCACGGCCAAAACCGTCGCTCCCTCAAGGCGCAGGGCAAAGCGGCACCACACCGCAGTTATAAATATTTAGCACTCAATTGCTAGTTTGCTTCTTGCCCTTTGATAAGCAGAAACCAAATTGCTTTTCTGTTGCATAAAGTATCTTTCAAATTCAATTGCTTATCTCCTCATTCATTCAAGAGAGAAACCTCAGATTTACAGGGACGAGAGGCCATGATACAAACATACTGTATTAAACATACTACAGACAGCTGAAAAATAACCACACTATTGATTTTAACCTTCAATATCAAGGTATTCTCCAGTCGCCTTGAGGGGATCCAGGCTATACGAATTTCCAATTATTTGAATTTCTATATATGAGATGAGTATTTAGTTATCAACACCCACCATAAAACATATTTCCAGTGGTTATTGAAGCGCTATTACTGGGTGGAACTGAGCACWTTTTTACAGCAAACCCCAGCTCCACGAGCCACCGCGCGTGGCTGCAGCTCAGGACGTGAGAGGACGGCGCTGGCCCGTCCCAGTGCCTGCTCCCCTCACACCAAGGTGTTTACAGCGTGGTTATTTTTCCTCYAGAGATACCAAAACCACTCACTCCTGCCTAGAAAGGCCTGAGTATCTCGAGAAGTGCTGTCACTAATGGCCAGAAGCAGCGTCACCCTGCAGTTGGTGRGCATCCTGCAAGAGGGTCCAGGTGCCTTCCCTTGCAGATGAGGATGGCAGCCCAGCCCTGGGCTGCTCATGAACAGATACGTCCCAGTTTCCCAAACAGACCTTTCCGGGCTCTCCTCCCTTCTGAGGGCCCAGGGAAATTCCAAAGCAGCAACCAGTTTGTGACGATGCCGTCACCAAACATCCCTCTCCCTTGGCTGCCCCGCAGATTGCACCGCTACCTGTTTGCGTTACCAGAATCAACCCACCGCTGTGCATCCAACCAGGAGGCCACAGAGAAGACCAGTGCTTTGTTTACAAGAACAAAATGCACATTTTAAAAAACTCCAAAAATTAAAACAAAACTATTTTCCCTCTTTTGAGTAGCCAGATGACAGCACGGCTTATTGCCATCTACGCTACCAACGACGAGGACGATGAGGCTGTGTCATGGTGCAGGGCATTACCACAGATGTGCAGCCCCAGCCACCCTGCTGCAGAGTCTCAGGGGAGACAGCATGGCTGCAGGTGCACTCACTGAGTTAAAAAAAAAATACACTTGTGTCTTAATCTCTGCTTGTTCCCCTCGCACGCCACCGAGCTACGCAGCCATGCCACAAAAGGGAATAAGAACTGTGTTCATAAAAATGGCACTTCTCATTGATAGAAAGGTGTTATAGTTAATGTAAAATTAAACTCCCTAAGAGCTGCTAATGAAGCCAGCGCTACAGGGCTCTGTTCTTGATGAAAGGACAGCGATCCCATCTGCAAGCAAAATAAAAGCCTCTAACTTGTAAGAAACCTCTCAGGCTACTGATTAATAATCTGAACTTTAAAGGCAACATGTAGGYGCTCAAAATAAGCTCCTGACACATTGCATCACCTCACTTCCACTTTCCCAGCTCCTGCAGCTATCACAAGTATTATTTAAATTCCTTCTGGCACRCGGTGAATCCCCATCCAGACTCTTCAGTGCAGTTTCTCTAAGTTCCAAATATTAGTTCACTAATTAGACACCAGTGACCAAGTGAAAAACAAACATGAGAGTAGGTGCCTTAAAAGCAACATGCTACCTTGAGTAAACTTCCTTGACAAGGTCACATCACAAGCCAAGTTCCCCGTAAAGAAGAAAAAAATAAATCTTACTGACTTCTTGTAAGCATTTTATCAAGGTCAGCTTTAAAATCAGCAGTTTTTGATACGAGGCACTGATCTTGTTTGAGCAGTGTGAAATATTTTTCCATTTTCCATGAATCTTCTAAGGTTTGTAAGAAACTTTTAAAGAGCAGACACTAAACAAATGCCAAAGCCAGCACATGAGGCAGCTCACCAAGCYCTACGAGGTCATGTCCCACTGCTGTCCATCCTCTTGAGCACGACCTGCCATGACAAATCAGCAGATCTGGGCAAAGACTGAGCCTCCAGCTCTGAGGCTACTACAGCACATAACAGCAGCAGCAGCAGMGCCTAGAGAAGGGATAATAAACGAATCAGTTCAAAGAAAAGGTAACGACACATTTTTAACAGAATTTTATAGGTGCATCTTTCTAGTTAAAAAAATGGAGGTACACTGGAAATTTAGCTTTTGGAAATTTAGGTCATTTTAAGCACTCTTTCCAAGTAGCTTCTAATAACTRCCATTTTGGAGAAGAAGTCTTGAGTTTTCTGTGTTTTTYTTTTTTTTTTTTTTTTTTTCTTCAAATGAGAAGATGAGGTTGTGAATTTGCTAACACYTCCACTATTTGCCAGTCTGAACCTAAAGTAGAGAACTGCTTCCATATATTTATCTTCTCAGTCATAAAAGGAGTTTATGTTTCAGGCCAACCTTCAACACCAGGCGAGTTCAGAACACAACSATCTCCATGCACCGGCAAACCCAGCGGTTTGGAGAGTTCACCGCTGCCCCGAGTGGGACGAGGCGCGCTGCGGCGCTGCCGAGCACGGGAGCAGCGGCCCGTCACCGTGCCGCACAGTGAAGAGGCGCTACGACCTGAAAACAAAAACAGGCCGTTCGGAGTGCTCTTCCTGTAGAGCGCTACAAAACGTGCCCGCAATCCCGTGGCGGGGAGCGCGGATCCGTCTCTTAATAAAGCTCCTCCAAAGGGCAACCCGGCACGTACCATGGAAACGGAGGTTGCCATGGGAAGGATGCTTTTTAGTGGAGAGCGAAAGGCGCGGGGCTTGCTTCTCCTCTTGCACTTGCTCTAATCATAAAATCATAACAAATCAAGCTAAAGTACTGGCACCAGCAGAGTTACTCCCCAGAAGGGCCGGTGTGGACGAGCAGGCAAGAGAGCTGCTCAGGCAGGACACCCCGCKCTCGCCACGAGGGCGGCTAGGGCCAGAATCCATCACCTGAAGGGCTTTTTATTTGCCTAAGTACCAAAGGTTTTCCTGTTGTTTCTAACGAATGAAAAGCATGAATCAAATGAACTTAAAGCGTATTGGTTTCCAGACATGCTAAAATGAAGTCCAAATTGATGCATTTCATCTACCTTATTCATTAAAATGGCATTCGCCGTGTCCTCATGTTACTGCGATCTCCAAAGCGCTGGACAAACAAGTACATTTGTTTATCTTTATCACTCCTGCCTTACTAAACAACAGGGTTTTATTAAAAAGATCAATCACCTGCATACAGTTTAATAGCTGGGGCCGCACATGTAAGACAACCTGCTTCAGTAGCCCACAGCTCCCAAAGTAAAGCGGGCCACATATAACCATTTGTTGCTTTAATAAAATAAAGTTTCTCTAGAATTGGTAATCTCAGGTAGAAAAGCAGTGCTTAAAAGAAACCATTTCTAATAGACGGAGCAGAATCAATTCTGCTGACTTACCTCTGGGAGAGCCCTATACTGCGAAGCAGAGACAGAGACACTTCCAGGCTTTAGCACCCTCCTTCTCCGATCGAATCCCGCTTCCCGTGGGCGCCGCCGTGGAGGCTGCGACCTGGGTCGGGGTCAGGGGAGGTTGGCTGCTCCTAGCAAACTACTACACTACAAGATATTTACTTCTTCTTACTACSTTACTGCTGCACTAGTAGGGAAGTTGGCATGTCAGCCAATAGGAAATAACGTTACGTACTACTGCTGCTCCACGTTACCTCAAATGGCAAAAGTCGCCCTCGTTTTGGTGGCAGAGGAAACAAACCTAAAATTAAGATCACAGCTTGGAAAACTTGTCACTTTTTCACAGTGAAAAGAACGAGTAAACAGTTCAGCCCCAAAACTGTCCCTCTGCCTATGTGTTAGAGAATAACCCAAACCTCCCAATTAGATAAAACCTTATAGTTCCTCAAGTTTTTAGAGTTCTTATTAATTCTCTAACTACATATTTTTATTAAAAATTACCCGTTCAGTTCAGAAAATATGCAGTTCAGAACTGAACTGAACTGCCTACTCAGCAAACAGACATGGCACAGAGCAAATGCTGGCAGGTGTAATTCAAAAGAAAATGGTAAARGGTCTAAGTTTTGAAATACCATTTAGGTGAAAATAAAGCAGGCTAAGTATCAGCAGCTACTCAAAGGGAACACCAGGTGATCTGAACGTACTTCACAGATTTTGAAAGCAAAGCAGCAAAAGGAGAGGAACCGATCCCTCATCACCTATCAGCTGTTCCCGCTGCCAGCGATTATGGCAATATTTCACAGGGAACATATGGCAATGTTTATAGCCATCAGGCAGTATTTCACAGAAGCTGCGACACCATGTGTCCACCAACTAGCCTTTCTGATTGCAATTAATTAGAGAAGAAGCAGGAGGCACTTTTTAAATAACATTAAGTCTCAGATTCCAGGAGTCCCATGGCCCGCGCACACAACTAAGTGACAGGGGAGTCTATTAAAAGCGTGGCAAGCCTAGTGCACTGAGGCTGTCYTTGAGGAACAAGACCTAATAAAAAATAATAAAAAAGAGCACTCTTTAAGGAAAGCGAGAAAGAGCACAAGTACAATAAACCATTCAGGGGGGTGCTTTGGAAGCCTGCAACAATAAGGAAATATTTGAAGGCCTTTAACGTGCCGTTTTATGAAACGGACTCTACAGAAAAGCTGCCACAGTGAAAGCTATAGGAGCTGTTTTATGGCAGAGAAGCCCAAGAGAATGTGCAGCAAAATTATATGGGGGTCTATTAAGAAGCTGAGACTTGCGAAATGCACCATGGCAGTCGTTTCAAGACTCCTATTTTAATAAGAGCAAGTGTGAGGGGAAAATCAAGACTCAAAAYGAACGTGATCGGTTTGCAGGCAGCAGCGGTGAGCGGGACTTGACCAGGCAGCCCTGGCACAGGTGCCGGCACCCACGGGAGCACCGGCGGGACGCGGCCGTCACCTGCAGGGACCCCGAGCGCGGGGTGGGCCCGGTGAGCTGCATGCACAAGGCTTGCTCCAAACCCAGGGCCAGAAGACCTCTCCAGGTCTTCCGAGACACTGCAAAAGGCAAACATTGTCAGCAATGATGGAAACATCCATTTTTCTCATTATCTTCAAGAGCAAAATTCCTTATGGCACCCATGGAGGATGTCACAAAGGCAGTCTAACGGCCACAGTGCTCCTGTCTAATCGTGATACAACAACCTCAAGTTTACTCCTGTAGATGTGATGTGCTAGAAAATGCAAGTTCTGTTTAAAAAGAACATCAGATGGCTGTGATGAATTAAATCCCTCCATTAGAATTAAAAAGACTATTTTAAAAWTCCAGATGCTGCCCTGACATCAAGCAGCTAAAAATGAGCCACCCTGTCACCCACTGCTGAACTTCCACAATGACAATAGAGTAATCCTAAAAAAAATGCACACATTTACAGGCATACATACAAATATCGAGATAAAATGACAGATGGCAACTTCTTTGCCACCCTTATCTCGCCTTCCTGGGAGCAGCGTTAGCATTTCGAGCCAYGCTCACAGCCTGCAAGACTGCTTTCAGCAACGTGCTCCGGCATGAGAGTTCCCAGCCCGCGAGGCTGAGAGCTGCCACCGCCTTCAACAGCTCTGCCAAGGTGCCCGCCACAACGTACGGTGGCTCTCTGGAATCACAAGGATCCTGCAAGAAAACTGCAACACATTCCCTAACAGCAGCACCGCAGGGTGCACCCAGCGAGGTGCCTGGGCAAGGGCGGCTGCTGCAGAGTGACAGCAACGTGACAGGCAGAGGTCTCAGATTATTTACCTGCCCTCCATCACCTGCAAAGCTCTCTGCTCCCTGGGGAAGCAGGTAAGTACATGGGGACAAGATGGAAAAAACACCATGGCTCTGGTAATCCTGTGTCACACCCTCAATGCGCTTAAACCACCCAGAGGAGCTGACGAGGCCAATGATTCCTTCTCATACACGCGGCCCGTTTGTAACGTGTCAGAGGGTCTGGGCTCTGTCACTAGTTCATAATCCATAGCTCATAATTAGAAATAATTTAGAAGCATAAGGTGTCGCTTTAATGAATAATTGCCTTTTACCACGCATATTAGAGCTCTATGAAACACTGATGCTCTAGAACACATTCACTGCTCACTCCTGAATTTACTCATATTCATTGTACCACAATTCAATTTAATTTTGATTTAGACAAGAACAGGAACTAGAGGTAAAGCCAGGTTGAAATAAAAAGTTCTTTCCCCTGATCCACAAAAACCTGAATTTGATACAAGTCTCAGGCSCTACCTACATCTACTTTAAAAGCATCAGGCTGAGAATCAAAAATTCAATTTCAGGTTCATGTTTAACCAGACAAGTTGTGCTCAAACATTTTACAAAATCCTTGCACAGCTTTTCTACTAGTCGCAAGGGGAAGACCACACGAGCCATTCTGAATCCAGAGAGGCCTGGATATCTAATACCACTCAGCTAAAGACATACCTAAGCATGCTGTGTTATTATCTGGATTACTTTGTACAAGAATAAGTGGATAATATGAAAAACACCTGACAAATTTGCCTTTTTATGCTCATGAAATTTGACAATATTGTAATTTCTTCACACACACCATTTAGGAAGAAAAGCTATTTCCAGTGTGCTGGGCAGCTCTGCCACCTTTGCATGCTTCGCATAGGAGACCACCTGAGACTCAGCTRGAACTTTCAGGGCTCAGTCAGCCTGGGCATGAGGCCCTGGAGACCCTTCCTGCACAAAACCTGATGTTATTAAAAAAAAAAAAAATCCGTGTTGGAACCAAGACAGCTTGAAGTTTGATTTTCTATAAAAGCAGTTTCCAAAAATCACATTGGAAATACTATTTTGCACCCTTGCCACAAGCAGTYGGCATCCCTTGGGCCGAGGACATCGAGGCACACAGCGAGTGCAGGAGCTGCCTCTCACAGACACTGCCCATCCCCTCCGGGAAGGGCGAAACTCACACCAACCATCAACGTCTCCAAACACGAGCCACAGGCCTCAGACACAGGCCAAGCATCACCAAAGGAAACATTACAAGGATCCAAGCCTTGCCAAGACATTCTGCATTGAAGCTGGACACCTCTCAGTGTTCACACCACAGACATTTTTCTTCTTGTAAAATGCACAAGCTCATTTGCCTTGACACAGAGTGGAAGATCACACGCTTCATTGGGCAGCTTGGGCTTTACCAAAAGGCAAATCCACCCACGCTGCTCCGAGCGCTGGCCAGGCGCCCTCCACAGCCACACGCCGCCACTCCTGTCGAGAGGCATACCGACAATTAGTGTGTTTATGCTTGCTTCACGTTTTCTGCAACTGAAAATTACTGATGTTGGAATGATATTTGCAAACTAATTTGTATTCACATTTTACACTTTGAAGGCAGTGGTAATTCTCTAGGACTGCAGAATCTCCCTCAGCATTTTGTTTTATGAAAACCCAACARGAAGCTAGGAGCTGGCTTTTGAATTCACTCCAAAAAAGCTGCTAGTCTTAGAAAGAGAAGGTAAAAGAATGAGGSGATCTATACTGCTAACCCACAGCAGTACTAAAAACTGCCCTCCCGAACACCTAGGTTGCACTTCTGCACTACCTCAGGGCCCAGACCTGCCTCGTCACTACAGACRTGGCCAGCAAGGAGCACACCGGGGCCAATGCCCATGGTGGCCCTCAGGCCAGGGCACCAGCTGCACGTGGTGCTGGGGGTCAGGGCCCACCTGGGTCAGCTCCTTAAGGATCACATGCTCAGAGGACACTCGTTAGCATGCCCTGTCCTAATGGGGTTGTAAGGGTGCTTGGGAAGACAAGCACCSAACACCAAGGGGAACCCCGCAGCAGCACGACAGGGATGAGCACAGGAGGTGCCGCCYGGCCTGGCAAGGACTGGCCCTGCGGAGAAGGGCAGGACAAGCACTTCTGTGCTACATAAACCACCCAGACCTTGATTTGTAGGTCTGCCCAGGTCATATAGTTGTCTGAGATTTAATCAGCGGAATGATTCTCAAAAAGTTTGAAGTTAGAAAAAGGATTTCTTAGCTCCTTCTTGGATGACTGCAAACCCAAAGGAGTTTTCATCAGCGAGGGCAGATGAAGGATTTCTGCTGCAAGGATCTCTTCCTTAAGGATGCAAAACAACAAACTGGAAGCCACACTGTGCCCTGAGGCAAAGGGAGAC
The DNA here is from genome assembly GCA_003342815.1 of Eudromia elegans. Classification (NCBI taxonomy): domain Eukaryota; kingdom Metazoa; phylum Chordata; class Aves; order Tinamiformes; family Tinamidae; genus Eudromia; species Eudromia elegans. The sequence continues at coordinate 1,703,624 of PTEX01000126.1, read as the reverse complement.
AGACACATCTGTGGTCCCCTTTCCATGGCAGCTCAGGTTTATTTTGCCTCCACAGACTCTCCACAGATTGCAGAGCCATTGCTGCTTCCCCTAGACAGCACCTTTCCCAGCTCCCATGTGGGAGCACTTTCAGGTCTTGTGAGTATTCTCTGAGCTGGTCCTTTCCACCTGATCATTTTTCTCACTGATTTACTGTATTAAACAATCTGTAGTTAATATCTCTTTCACTACAAACTGAACAACAGTAGCCATCAAGCACATCATTTTCCTTGCCAAACATGCTCTCTTTCCCAATAGATTGCAGCCTGGAACTCATTTTGTAATTGTTCTGTTGTTTCTTGTACTTTCATAAACCTTTCGCTTATTCTCCTTTATATCCAATAGTAGCAGCAGCAATGTCAATTGGTGCTCACATATCATTACTGTTATTATTTTCCAGTAATTTTTCCTCTTTACAATATTGTGCAAGTCTTTAAAACCTTCACTACTTCACACATTTTCTTACTAGAACAAATATAGGAAATACTAAGACATCAGTGTCACTGGTGATTGGCTTTAGGAAACAAAACCAGATCTGTTCCAGTTCTAATCAACATGCTTTCTTGCTTACTTTAAATCAAATTTAAAATGAAGTCTCTTCCAAAATACAAGATATATGACTAGCACTTATATATTGCATATGTGTTTTATGGATTTACTAAATCTCCCACACGGATAAAGCTCCACTCTCAATTGTCAGTGACACAACGCATTCCCTGAAGGATTCTGGGCTCAACATCTTCAACCCATTAATCTCACCTGAAGTTATGGGCTCCATCATACCAGGATTAGGATTAGGGTATGCGCTTGCTTCAGAATTTAGGAGGGATTTAGGAGACAGCCCCATCTGTTCTCACTCACCTTGACTTCTGGTGCCACCCAGCTGCTTCTCCTTCCCCTAAGCCACCAGCAGGGCCAGCTCAGGCAGACCTACTACCTACTGCTACTTCCAAAAGGGGCATCTCCTGCAAGGAGAGCCAGAGGGTCCCCATTTCCAGGGCTCCACACAAAGTCACACTGGCTTCACATGAGGAGGGCAGTTGAAACCCCAAAGTCACTGCTATTTGGAAAGCAAGACCATTTGGGGCAGAGGGAACAATATGGGTCTTCCCAAAGGTTGGGACCTCATCTGAACAGCCCTAGATGGACCAGGACCAAGTAGATCAGTGCATCTCTTTGGAGAACAAACCCAACAGGTTCTACCAGGTGAAGAAATAAGATAAAAATTTAAAGGATAGCTACTTCTACAGCAAAACGAAATATACAAGCGAGATGGCAAATCAATCCAAATGCAGTTAAATTTAAGGACAAAATATGCTATGAGAACCCATATCCTAACAGTTGTTTATTTCCTACTTCTTTTGTTCAAAGCGGGCTCTTCTTTCTGGTTACACAATGTAATGTCAGGTCGCCTTTGCTTTTTCTCCATTTTTCTCTTTGCATGTATTTGATAGTTGTGTGTTTAATAAAAACGGAGGTGTTTCTTGGCATTTCTGCTGCAACAGCAGGGCTTGAACCTAAGGTCAAACAAAAGGAACAGTGTGTTCGGTTGCCGTGGAAACCATACCAGTATCATATCAGGTACGGAGATACCAGGAGCGAAGTGATAAAATCACTACATTAGTTTAATAAACAAGTTCCATTGTCGTCATTTTACTATATATATATGGCTATTCAAGAAATATCAAATTCCAGAGTTTGCTCTGCTTGGCCTATTCTTCATTATCTAACAAAAATGAAAAATGATTTCCTTTAAGGGCTTCAGAAACGCAGGTATTTTGAGAACTCATTAAGGCTGTGCTACGTTTTACAGCCACATTCAAGGTACACCAAATTTTGCAGACTCTAAAGCTCCAAAACCCTCATTTGACATTTAATTTCAATTCCCATCTGACATTTTCTTACCCTGCCCCAACCTTTTAATAAAGATGTAATTAAATTTTAAGTGTAATTCTTAAGCTGTCAACTACACCCCAAAGAACACCCTTTGAAAATACCTTACGTCAGGAAGAGCACACGGAGGGGTGGCCGGGGATGCTCCTGGAGCATCTCTGGTGCACGGACCAGGAGCACCCACCACAGCCGGGCACGAAMCAGCACCCCCAGCTCACTGCAAGACACCGTGCGGTCCAAGGCAGAGGTCTCACAGAGTCCCCAGAGCACAACAGCGAGCGTGGCCACTCATTGAGGGAGCACCCTGCGCTCACCCACTGCCCCGAGTCATCCTCCAGGCARCCCGGGGAAGCCACCGGAGATGCAGGGCACAGCTCCGTGTCGGACACACGGCTCTGGAGCTGAACTGCTGACCTGGTGCGCTTGGAATGTCAGCGTGGGCTAGCGCTGCTGAGGGTGTCTACAGAAATAATTATCCCTGATTTTCCTTCTAGGGATCATTCTACATGTGGAAATGAATGGGGGCAAATGGTCCTGAAAATTCGAGATAACTCCAGAACGTTGGGAAACTCAACGACTTATTTGTGAAATAATTTGAAATCGCTTTGCACAGTAATAGGATTCTGGAGCATGTTGTTAGCCATGCAGAACAGCCACGTTGGTTGAGAGWTGAGGCCAAGGAAAACAAAACTTTCTTTCATAACAGAGCATTTACAAGGGATCTTTGTGCCTTCTTCACCCAAATCAAGAGCAGAACATGCTCCAGCTCACCCAAAAGCCACTAGCACAGCATCACTCAGAAGTCACACAACATTCACCCTGTTCTTGGTGCCACCAAAATGACAGTGCCCGATTTTACCAGCCAATCAAGCTGCAAAACCAACCCCAACTTCTACCGCTCACACCTAACCTCCTTGTGCACCTCAGATAGGCTCTACCCAATGCTTCATCTATCCCAAAACACATCACTACCAAAWAAAAGACATAATATTTAGAAAACATTAATAATTATCTTCTTTCTCTTATTTTTATATGGCTAATATTTACCTTTTAGATAAAATTAGGCTAAAAAATGAATCACACTGTTACAGAAACATGCTTTCAAGGTGTTATCAGAGTCCTGGAACAATCCCAGCTCCTGCATTCACCTGCTCCTCAGAACATGCCATTTCGGATCGATCTTACCCACTTGTGTCAATCTGACACCAGTGAACTAAGCACCACAGCAGAGAAGCCTAGAGTTCTCCGAGCCCATATCTATACCCAGCCTCGAGTACTGTAAGGATTACAGCCGTAACTGCCAGCTTCGGTTAAGGAAACATCTCGGGGCAGAAGGACAGGCTGACCCAATCGGCAGGTCATTTTAATAGATTTTGCAGTGGGGCACAGCTAATCCTGAGCTAACAGTCCAGCCTAGAGACTTTTTTTTTCCTTTTTCCTTTTTTTTTTTTAATCCGTGATTAATGGACTTGACATCCACGCTCCCACAGCTTCTGCTAAACACCGAGTTCAGAGCTTACTGTTAAATACCACCGAGATCAGAGAAAACTAAACTCTTATGACAGTGGAACGGCTGTGCCAGAGGGCAGACTTTTCTCTGAGACACATATTGGATTACACCAGAAATATAACGTACAATAATGGGGCATGACAAAAAGCTTCATGATCCCAGGCCCCTCAGTACCTTCATCCTTTAAAACAGACTGACCTTTCTGGATGGAAAATAGATTGTGTGAGGCAAGAGATGTAAAGAGAGAACACCTTATCCAAAATTATACCGGGAAACCACGTGCACATGGAGTGTGTTTATCATATTTAAGCAGAGGTATGTGCAATCAACTTGACCTTTTATTTCACATGCAATTACTAATCAAATTCTTAAAGTAATTTGACTGAGCAGTGGCTGGAGATGCTCTTTCCTCCAGAGTCTGCAGCATAGGATGTGAGCTGAGATGTAAGATTTGGAAATACATTTTAAATCCTGAAAGCCTGAAGATGTTTGGATCCAATTAGTATCAAGAGACTCACATGTTCACAGACAGGAAAAGAACAAAACAGAGACAGAAACCTATACTCTGAGGTATAAAACTTAATTTCCTATCTTCTGTACTAACTACACGCACACTGTTCTGGCTGCTCCGAGGAGCTGTTTTCTAACCCTTCCGTTTCTATAAAAAAGCACTGATGAATATTTCCTAATTTATATTTTTCTTTACATTTTGCACATAAGCCAATAGGAAAATAAAAAGGAAAAAAAAGAAGTAAACCACGTCAGTCTGAGAAAGAGTAGCAATGTCAGTTCATCAGGGACGCAGCTTAAGCAGTTAGCTCTGTCTGAACTATCCTCGTTTCAGACCGGGAAGTATTTCAAGCCTTAATTACTGCAGTCTGCAAGACTGTGACAGATCTTTCTTTTTCATATGGGCATCTCGCCAAGACAAGATGAAGCATGAATTCCTCTTTTAAAAAGTCTATACTTAATTAGTGCTTTAGCTAACTTTATGTTGCTTCCATGATTCAATTGACTACTTTTGGCTCTGGCAAGTACATCCGTCTGCTGCCGTTTTGTGGCTTATAGGGTCAAAGCTATTTTGCAGACATTTTCACATTTTTTTTTCCTCCCCTATAAGTAGAGAGAGAAAGAAACTGAAAATTTCTAACTTTCATGAGAAAAAAACTCCTCCAAGTTTTCCTTAACATATCTCTATTCACCACTTGCCTAGCTGCTTTGGTAAATTACTGTAGTATCCTGAAGCGTATTTACAACAGCTCCATAGGGATTGGGAAAKAGAGGAGGAAGAGGGTCAGTCATTAAAGATAAAAACACAAGCACGTTGCCCCTTTGGACATGTGCATGAAGCCAAGCGCTCCAGCTCGAGCCACGACATAGCCCTGTCCTATCGGGAGCTGCCCCTTTCCTAGCACCAGCCACAGCCCACCCAGCGAAAGGGTCCCTCAGGTCCTCCTGTGCTGGCCCAGCCTCCACCGAGCCAGGTTTCCTCCTCCAAACTCGCTTTTGGGGCAAGAGAAGGTGGTTTTGGACAAGGAGAGCTGCTCTGGCAGCTGCCAGGGCTCTGTCTCCAACTCCATGGCCTCTCTCACACAGTTCCCAAGCACCGGCACAGCCGTCTCCAGAATGACTCCCTGCTCCCCTGTGCCTCTGTGCAGCTYTATGACTCCTGCCACTGCACGGTTCAATAACTGCAGCGGATTTCAGGGAGCTGTGGTTTTACAGGGGGCTCCCAGGGCACAGTATGACCAGCCTCCACCTCAGGGCAAGGCAAGGCAGCTACCAGCTTCACCAGTCTTTATCGTTCATCCCCACCACCTTCCACTGACGATGAACATTAGTTACAACAAAACATGGCTCAACTCTACCATTAGCTCAGGGTCTATAACAGCTCCATGAGGAACCCCAAGCAAAATTTCCAGGTGTCAGATAATACAGAAATAAACACAWATATTTGCATAGTCTTTTGGGGCCAGGGCATTTTCAGATCTCCTATCCACAGTGGGCTTCTTGTCATGCCCACATCAAGGGTGTTTCTGCTCAAACCTTGTGCAGCAATCCTGTAACATTCCCAGGTCTTGAGGAGTATCTATTATTTCAGTGAAATCTTTCACACGTGACCATCCACTTGGCTGTACTGGGGCACTCACCACTTGTGTGCAATTGCCAGCGCTCCTGGGCAGAGATCTGGCAGCACCTCAGTAACTCTTACACAAGAGGGCAGGCGGATGAGTCAGGAGGATCCAGAGCTCTTACAGGTCCAGGGGAAAATCCAAACCGTGTCAGGGCACTAGGTCCATGGCCAAGAGCAAGCTATATTTTGCAACACCAGGTCAATATGGCTTTTTTTCCTCCCCTCCAACTCTACTTGCTGTCTTGGCCTTTGATATCCCAGTGAAATGAGCATGACAGTTTATATGTTTCTGTAAAAGTAAAATTAAATTAAGCTAAAATGAAATAAAATAAAATCAATTTTGTCTGCCTTGCCCCGAGTAGAGTGGATACATCACCCGCTGGCGAGGCGGGCCGCGGCACGCTGCCTCCAGGAGGCATGGGCTGGCTCCCGGCACGCGCCGCCTGCCACACCAGCACTGCCACGAAGCTTGCCGGCCCCCATCAGACCTCGGAGCTCGCCCTGGCTTCACTGTGCCCTGCCTCGCATTGCATTCACCCTCAGGGCTGGATAAAACCACCAGCAACCCGGGCAGTGCAGCCCTGCGCAGCGGCCACACACACAGAGCCCATCCAAAACAGCCTCTGCGCAGCCAGGGAGCTGGCCAAGCATTAGAATGGCTAAATCTCCATATCCATGTAAAAGATGAAATATTAATAGCTTTAATATTAAAATATTTGATTAAATTAATATTAATTCATCATTAAAATTTAAAGAGTTTCATATTCCATAAGAAAATCACAGTGAAACTACCAATAGGAATTTAACTCGTGAAGCTAATTATACAAGACCATTAAGCAATGCCTTGACAAGCAATGTGATAAGTTTTCAGTGATAATGGCAAATTAAATAATTTTGTTTACAAACAGCAGTATTTGTGCAAGTTCTCTTGGGAAAGTGAATTTGCTCCCCATCACATACTTATTCCAATGTATGTTAATAAAACATTAACATATCTGTCATTTCAATTCTTTAATGTACATATATAGTCCTGCTTCTAAAATATTCACGGTATCAAAACTATTCATTAATGTTTCAGTAGTTTTCTCATGCCAAAAAATCCCACACCAGCACAGAGGAGGAAGCCTTCCAGTTCTTTCTGCCGTTATTGCATAAAACACTCTTAGAAAAGTTGACTTACTGACAGCWGAAGACAAAAGCTTTGATTGCACTCCATTCTCTCCTGACACAAAGCATTGGGGAGAACAGAGTTTTTCAAGTGGGTCTATTCAACTCCTGCTACCATTTTCAAGACAAACTCAACTTCTTGAGGATGTAATTTGGCTCCCCATAATACCACCCATATTTCTTCTAACGTTGTTTTTAACAGTTCATTTTGGCAACACAAGACTCGCTTAAAGCAATGAATTGTTTACAGTTATGTTTTCTTATGAAATGTTCCCCCTTTTCTTTTGTCCTTTCTCAGCTATTCTTAGTGCCCAACAAGCCATAGACAGAATATTAGTCAGTTCTCCCCTGATCTGACACACCAGTCTATAAAGTCACCAAGCAGAATATCTTACACTATTATGACAGGGCACTCGGGCTTAAATTATTTTTCTAATGACATGAAAATCCAGAGCTTGACCTTGTTTGTACAACAAACAACACTGGACTAAAATGATGCATTGAGTTTTGTAATTAGATAAAGCCACTGTTTGGAGGCAGACAATACCTGCTTACAGTTCAATAAACAACTTGTCACAGTTGCTTGGTCAGAGCAAACCTAGATGTCAATGGAAACAGTTAGCACAGAAGTAGCGAAATAAATTGGTCTCTTGAGTAAATAAAATGAGCAGCAATGTGAATACGCCTTATCAGTATCTTGAAAGATTTTAATTTATAAAGGCTTTGTAAATAGTGTTTCCTATCCACTGACATTTAAGGAAATGCCTTACCTCCTCTCCTGCCTTAGRAGAAAAACTCAACAATGATCTTTGCTTCAAATGTTTTACAGCTGTAAATACATTTCTGAATTTTAAAAATTGTGAATCAGTGCTCTCCTGCCACAYGCACATAAACTGCACTGCTAATAATCATGAATACCGAAGAGTTCCTATTAATACTGCAGTCATTTGCAGACATCTTCCTTATTTCTGGTCTGTGTCTGGACTGGTAAAAATCAGTAGACTGTTTTCTTGAACATTTCCCAAACTAAGGAACATTGGCAATGTTAGTATTTCCATGGAAATAGTTTGCTTAGCCCTAAATTATATTTTCAATTTAGGGCATTATTCAATGTACGTCTAGCAAAACAGGAGGTGGGTGGATGGAGAACAATAACATTAGCAAAATTATATGTATTCTCTAAAGAGTTAGAGGAATACATCTGTCTTGCTATTTCCTTTATTGCTCGAAATATGTTTTTCTGACATTTATAAAAAGGGAAAAAACACATTAGGTTTCAATCCAAAGCAATTAATCATGTAAAATTTATTGAATTTTTTTGAAGTACTGCTTCAAAATTCATAACAAGATTGTTTCTAAAATACCATCATTTTATTTCAAAGCTATTTATAAATGACTCATTGAACGGACTTTTACTTTTCACTCTCAGTCTATCTCCGCTCCCCTTGAGCCCAGTGTATTACTAACCTACCACCATGCTTTTCTGCTCTTTCTAATAGGAAACCACTACTAAACCACTCCATTTCAGACAAAATGCAAGACTTCCATGCACTAGCACAAAACAGCATCAAGTAAATTTGCCTGCCTCTTCATCATCATTTTTAGTTATTCTCCCACAAGTTTTCAAGTTAATAGACTTTCCCCCCCCTAATTCAGCCTCTTCTGCAGTCAAACATCAAATTCATTTCACTCGAGAACAGCTCCTCTATTTCTCTTTGCTAAGTGAATCTCTGAACTCAACTCAGGCTCAGGTAATTACAGGCAAGTTTATTAGAACAGACTAGGYAGGGGTAATTTCAATAGACATCTCGGCAGGAAGGGAAGAGCTGCACATTACCTTGGAATACAGGCGACAAGATCATTACAAGCTCCCTGGGCCTCCCTTTGCACCTAGTACCGTTCTCCCTCAATTTGAATCCTCTTTATATTCAAAGACAAATGTCGTAATTTCAGTTCCTCTCACACTTTGTCTCTACAAGAAAATTGATTCTTTTCTGCACATGAAGGTTTGGCTTTAATGACCCTGATACTGCCCAAGACACCTTTGATTAGCTCATCCATATCTCTTCATAGCCCTCAAACCAACACAACCGGTTTGGGGCAACTTGACTATATCTGTTTCAGGGGCATTTTCTATTAAATTGTTGTAACCTCCCCACCCACACATCCCTCCCATATAAATGTTGATGTTAGATGATTTCTCTAGCTACCATCCTACTTTGTTCAACTAGAATGCAAGTAGAAATTCCCTACCCTCAAATTACACACAAGTTTGAAAACAGAAGGCAAAGTTGCAGGTCATTTTTTCAGTCATTGCTGTTTCTCTCATTTTTATAAATACAYAGAGATAATACACAACTCATCAGCATCACACCCTCTGTATCCCATATAACAAAAACCAACTCCAAGAGGGTCAAGGCACGTGTACAGTTCTGGTAAGAGAGGAAGAAGAAATGGTACCAAGTCAAGAGACAGGGGAATGTGTCYACATGCAGTCTCCTCTGGAAAGACTTTGATATCCAGGCATAAATGCACACATTTAGCACGATTGTTTTCAGCGAATTCACAAGACAAGAACAGTGTTGCCACAATAATTTAATTGTTACTTGGTTCTGTAAAGTGCAGAAACATTCACAGCTCAAGATCACCAGACAACAGGGCTAAATGAAGCTACTGCTCATGAAGAACGATACAAGATAAAAGAGTCCTGGGTAAAGGTCAGTCTCTTCCCTGCTTTCTACGTTAGACAGGAATGTCATGCAGCTGCTTAAATCCTTTTCCAATTTTTAATCAATTTGAAATGGAGGTTTTGCAATGAAGTGACCATATTCCCAGTAATTTCTTCTGGGAGATAAGCAATGCTATCTAAAAAAAAACAAAAAAAAAAAAAAAAAAAAAAAAAAAAAACAAACAAAAAAAAAAAAATCCACACAAGAATCCCTGGGTTATATCACTAAAAGAGTATATGAATTGACACAAAAGGCAGTATCAGTCCTTAAAGTTCTTAAAATGGGTTGCACCAATCTGGTTGCAAGTTTGCTTTTGCAGCCTTCATGTTCTCTTAACAGGACTTTGTTTTAACATCACAAATAAAGGGAAACTCTTTTAGGCTCAGGTTCAGGTAAATGAACACCAAAATAGGAAAAAAAGTCAATGTCACATGCYGCCTGAATGAAGCCACTATGCCTCTGATCACACAGCACAGTCGAGAAATACATGGATAAATAAAGATGTATTATTTTAGACTGTCATTTTTGTTATTAGGCTAATGTATTCCAGAAGCGAGGGAGGAAGAATAGAGTGCTCTCACAGTGAGGACATGGTTCTGCAGRTCTCACTGAACAGAAATGCTGTAGCAGAGCTCCAATTTGCAGGAGCCTGCAGCAAGGTTGCATTCACAATAAGGTCAGTAAAAAATGGCAAACACATTAGCAAGTAAGCTACTCCCATAAGTGTATAACACTTTTTCCATCAATATTTTGTGAGAATTTAGACCACAATGGTTTTATTATTTTATAAACCTGGGTTAGCATGTGTATAATGACATGTCAGTTCACACACAGTGTCAGTATAAAACACCAGTTTTGAATTCAACCAGGCATGTTATTCAAATGAAAAGTTCTGACTGACATTTCCAAGGAACATTAGCACTGCCACAAGTAACTCAGATCTCAGAGTAACCCATAAACAGAATGAAATATGGCCATTTCAGGGGCCAATGGCCTTCCCACGCAGCATGTGAAGTCACTTGCCTAGAGACCAATTTTTTAGACTAAGAACCATTCTGTTCCTGTCAACACACAGGTGATCATCAAAGAAGTATTGGCCATCACCAAACAAAAGGTCCATCAGCACCCTCAGTTGTGAAGCACATAGCAGCCAAACCCACTTGTAGAGTAACAGCTTCACCAAACTGGCCTGAGTAGCATAAAGCCTTAGCAACATGTGGGAAAGTAACATGTAACTGATCTAAATTATTTGGCATTTACCTTCACCTGATTTACAAGGCAGCAGTTGAATAGTGGCTCTACCAAATTCAGCTTTCATCTCAGTTGATTGAGGATTTCTCACCATAGAAATCTTTTTTTGAAGTTATATTCAAGAGAAATTATCATAACTGTAAAAAAGATATCAGAACAGTCATTAGATACTACAGAGTGTAACAAAATATCCTTCTCTCGACTTCTAACTAAAAAAGGAGGATATAAACTTTATTGAATAAAGTAGATTAATGTAGAAAGGCAGCATTACCTTTGGTTCTGCACATACCATCTGGTTAGGGAGACTAAAACCAGTCACTTACCTGCTGCAGATCTGCTGTAGATAGCCAAGCCAAGAATGAGATCAAAGCAAAGGGAAGGAGCTCTAGGGCTGCCCAAGCATGAGGGCCCCTGCTCAGCATTTAAGTGGTAACTTGGAGCCAGAATGCAGCTTTTCAACGGGAAAGCTAACATCTCACTTGCTGGGGCATGTGACAGGTTTAAGAGAGGTTTAAACAGGACTTAGGAGATGCCAGTGATTCTTCAAGTACAGTGAACAAAACTCTTGTTCCAGGTCTCCTCCAAGGCAGAAAATTCATAATTCAGTAATTMATTTCTTAAATATTTATATTTTTCTCTAATCTGTGTTTCAAGCCATTACCCTGCAGATGTATGAGCAAGGTACTTGCCTTCTCCACACACCTTTCCCAAAGGAAGGCAAACGGGTTTGGAATCACACCATCGCCTGCATGCGTCTACTTGCAGAGCTGAAGAGACATTTACATAACGAAGTGTTGACATGAGTACTTGAACCAATCCATCAAAAACTGTCACAACAAGCCAATGGTTAGTAATGCTACCATTTACTTTAAGCAACTAATATTATGAGCAGCAGGCTGCTCCATCAGTTCCAGCATTCAGGAAGAGTTTAGCACAAAGCTGAGTAGACAACATTGCAAAATGCAAGTTGGAACTCTTTACAAGAGACGAGACTCATCATCACAAGCTATGACAGGGAGAAGCATGAACGCCAGCCATCACACAACAAGGACAGAAAGCAGRATGGGTTTCCACCATCAGACTATAGGACTTCCACTTTTTATGGGGCAGGTCAGGTTTTCCTCAGCCTGGTCCCATTTCACTCAATCATGGCAGTTGTACCTGCATTTACAGCATCTATTCCAGAGAGCACTGCTGTCCCTTTGGAGGGCAGGGCTTTTCCTTCTCACAACCCAATGGCTACAGCTGTGTCAGTAGCCTCAGAAATCAGTGCTCTCTCTAGGAGCTCCTCCAATCTACCCAGGTCCTGGGTTCCACTGTGCATCTCTCAGGGCAGTCTGAGGATCGTGGTTCTGCCTTGCCGCAGTGTTGACTGGCACCAAGTCCCAAGTCACAGTCCAACTTGAGGCACCACGGGACTAAGTGCATTTCTACAATCTTTAACTATACATCAAAAAAGAAACGTCAGTAAGCAATTAAGAGTTTGTTGTTGTGATTATCAACTGAGGGAACAGAGAGGAGTGTTTTCACCAGGGAACAAACTATCAGCATCTTAAAATCTAGAACATACACTTAAATTTAAATCACTCTCACTGAAGTGGGAAATTACTGATCACTAGTGTTGATTACCAGTGCACTTTTGCAAAAAGCTTTAAGATTAAGAGATGTTCACTGCTCATCTTCCATCAGGTGCCTCAAAAGGAAACCATGAGAAGACACACACAATGAAAAACAGCAGGTAATACCATATGAGACTCCTTATTAAAAACATAAAATGCCTTTCACTCTTGCTTTTATTAAGCCTGCTTTTCAAGCCAAATGAAAGTTAGGTRAGCCAATTAGAATACAAGTCACGTCCAACTCTTTCATTATCCGCGTCCTGCAGCACGGTAGCCCACAGAACACCTTTTGAAAGCTCCAGAGCGACGGCAGCAGGTTGAATATAATGAAYGATGTTACAAATGGGGACACGAGACGACAGGTCTGGTGAAGAAGGAGTCTCCTGGAAACTGTGCGGCTGTAATTACTGAGCACTGGTCCTGTCTCAGTTGGCTTCAAACAAAGGTAACCGCCTTCAGCAAGTTATATTTCCTCAGCGAGCTAAAATGAAACCAGAGTCACAAATATTTATGACACACTATACATAACCAAAGTCATTGTCTGCTTTTATTACTTTATTTTTGCTGTAGCTTTCAAGTCTCCCAAATCAACAGCACAAGAGAATTAAACAGTAAAGAGCTGAATTATTTTTAAATTAGACTTCTAAAACTGGAAATGTTGAAGTCATATTTATAGGAAGATAAAACACTCTTGTTTCGAGCACTACGTTTGCTTGTCACAATTTTTCTCAATAATTCATCATATTCATCAAGAGTACATAGAATAAGGAAGCAAATAAGAGATGTGACAACCCTGCAGCTCCTGCAGCTCCCAGCTCCCCAGGCCAAGCAGGAGCACTTGTGAGCACAAAGAGCATCACGTGCGGCTTTGTGCTCCAGGAGGAGCTGCAGGAAGCAGCAAAGCCCAAGAATAAAGTTGGAGTTAATCCAGGTTTGCCCACTGCTGGCTACCAAAYCTCAGCAACCTGCTCACTTGGACTTCACAAGCATAACCAACTGGATAATAATCCTCAAAGAAACTGTGTGCATAGTAGGCGATTGAACGTGGTCACCATAAAGCCAGAGTCTCCTCTGGAATGGCTGTCAAGTTACATAAAACACCACGTGGCCAAAACATTAAAATTCATGGTCAAACCATATGCAAGGCAAGACCATAGGCAGATAGTCAGATGTCAAAATGAGATAAAAATATCATCTTCTGTTTAAATGGTTCCTGTTACTACCTGCATGCTTCACTCCTGCTTCCTCCTCTCCCAAACCCTTTTTGTGGAGAAATCAGGAAAAACATCTTCAGAATTCATAACACTAGTGATGACCACCAGACTGCAAGAGAAAAGACAACTCAAGCTACTATATAGTCGTTCCTTATCTTTATACCACATCCTTTCATGGTCAATTACCTAAAAATAAAACACAAAGCAAAATATAATAAGTTCAAAAAGGTGCAACAAAAGGTATTGCGAGTTTGGAAAAAAATCTCCATATAATGAGCAATTAAGATGAAGGACAAAATTTAGCTAGTGAGGAGAATGATAAAAGATGACAGAATATGACATATAAAATAATAACTGGAAGAGGAGAGGTCAGCCAGGTGCACCCGGGCAGCTATCTTTTCAATCTTTTCAAAGACTTTGTATCACACAATTCTCCCAATGATATTAGATGGCAACACACTTTAAAGAGGTCAAAGCAATATATAAAATGAGTTTTCAAAGTTACTGCAGCAGTACATGGGTTGTATCTGTGGCACATTCCGAGTCTCATTTGCCCATTGCTAGCTGTAGTTTACTATCCAGGGCAGAAAGGCTGCGTCAGGGCTGAGGGAACTGGGATTCACCCACACTGCGGTTCTTGATCAACCCTTGTGCAGCCATCGCTCTGCTGCAAGGGCCTGGGCGCGAGAGCTGCCCCACAGAAGCAGAGYGGTACAAAAATGCAACTCTACCATTAACGAGTTCAAGTGGAAAACTGGAATAAGGGCTGGGCAATCTAAGCTAAGCGACAATGTTGAACTCTGGGCACCCAAGGAGGCACAGACTGAGCAAGGCCCTYGTGTGAAAGCTGATCACATTCCCCACACCTTCAAGTCTCTCATCTCATGTTAGTACTGGAACTGCTGGGTGCTACCTAAGAGCAGCTCCTAGGGTGTTCCTGGGACAGCCAGGGGATTGCTGGGGCCTCAGTGCCTGTGAGACACAGGAACCCATTTGTGCAGTTACATACTTCTAAGGGGCAARAGGACCAGAGCTGGTGGGGTGTCAGTCACATTGCCATGCAGAAGCCAAACATGCGGTGAAGGTCAAGCCCATGTGAACAAGAGCATCATCTAACCATGGAGTAAACCATCGATGTAACCAGGGGCTACACCAGACAGGAGTCTGTAGATCACTTGTTGTGCACAGCTGCTGAATCATAAGCAGCTCTTACATGCAGTTCTACACACAAAAAGGTCTCATACACAACTAATATGCACTTTCCTGATGAGGAAAGGGATAAGGATACTCCATCTGTCTGCCACCCAAACAAGCACTACAGGATRAAAAGAAAAGCCTTGTAGTAAGGTAAAGGAAACAGCAACTGTTAGTAAAACTTAGCACAAACACATAAAAGCAGAGAAAAGCAAACCCAGCTGTCAGTACAAAGTCTCTAGCTCGTCCCCAGAGGCTCACATCCTACCATTACTGTAACTACTGTGCCCTCAAGGCCCTGCACCGCAACCCCAGCTCTGCCTTCAGCAGACGCCTGCCCTCCCTCACACCTATTACCATGTTACATCCTCCCAGGGCTACTTGAGGCACTTTCTATTCACAGCACTGAGAAYGGGCCATTTCACAAGGAGGGCAGAAGGCAGCCATGCTCTGTCAGGAAACGCGGCGCTTGCTTAAATTAACCGCACTGCACACAACTGTGTCACCCTCTCCCTACTGCTGCCCCCGAGCTCCAGGAGCGCCGACGGCCCAAGAGGCTGGAATCCGAGCACGAGGCAGGAGGGGAAATGCAGCACTCCTGCCTCCGGCACAGGCAGCCAGCAGCTGGTCACAGACCCAAGCAGACTCAAGGGGCAACCCCTAGCTCATGCCAGMCTCCCACCAGCGCCCCAGCAAGCCCATGGACTGCACTGGGAACGACGAGACACGCGGCAATATCCAATCCTCAGAGGGGCGCGTGCCCTGAACGATGCAGCGTGCTGGAAAAGACATCTGCAGAAGCACCACCAAGGCCTGACATCCTGTTTGGATGGAAAGCCCCTGTGTCCAAGAGCTCTTCTGCTTGGAGGACCCAATCTACCTAGCTGCTCAGTGCATGGGGAAAGCAGGACAGGAACTATCCACTTGCATGGATAAGCCTGGTCCTCTGTCACCAGGCAGCAGCATGGCACAGCCCCCTTGCTAAACCCTGCCATGCTACACCCCCCACGAGCTCAGTTTTAATATTGGGGACCAGGAAGGTAGATGAAGATAAGGTTCTGCTGTTCAACTTCAGCTCTGCCATCTGCAATTAAGAAATGTTTTCGGCTGACGCTGTGAGCAGGACATCCGAATCTGCTCTCCAAAAAGACAAAACAAAAAAACCTGTCTTTCTGCAGAGGCTGTTGGGTCTTATCTACGTGAGTGCTCAAGGTACGGTACAGCTTCATTCTGAACAGACACACCAGCTGATTTCAATCACTAGTTCCTAGATAAAATATTCAAATAAGTGAAGTGACAAAGAAGATTGAGGATCTCTTGCATTCCGATAACAGTGTGTGTCACGCCTGGTTACCAAGCACATTATTAACACACACATGCCCAAGGATGAAGACTTCATGTCCTACTATATAATATGCAAGTTGGGAATTTTTATATATATATATAAAAGGAAATCATTAAAAGCATTTGCTATGGATTTTTGCTGACTAGAATACTTTATGACTGCTGTACATGGAAGGTGAAGGGTTTTCTGCCAAATTGATTCCTAATTGTACCCCATCAAATACAATGGAACCATCTATCAGCAAAATGCTGTCTGCTACCATGTGATTTTCATTTCATGAACCATTTTAAGCAAGACTTATGGAAATTTTAGCTGAAAGAAAGAATTCAGGTTCCTGCTTTGGGGCTTCCAGAATTGCATTCTCAGCAGGAGCACCGAAACAATCCCACCGCGTGCTCTGCAGCACGTTCTCCAAGGTTGTAAGCCTCTCATTTCCAGGTTCAGCAGGTTAATCAAATAAGGGGAACAGAGTACAGAGAATAAGTATTTTTTTAAATACCTGAACTACATATATTTACTTGATGCCATTTAAGATGCTCAGATGAGGAAGAGATTTCTCTTAAAATAATTTCTCCAAGTCCACTTAGATAAAAGTTTGCAGCTATTTCTGATCAAAAACTTAGGATCCAACTGGAAATACACACTATGTAGGTTTTTCCTACTAAAACTCCTGAAATCCTGAAATAAAAAAGAGAAAAACACAGACAATAATCACTAATATCAGTCCACTCAGACAGTACTATCTTTTATCTGCAGCCTGCCTGCAATGCTCACAGTAATGACTCGGTAGGCAAGGCAACAAGCAATATCCTCTCCAAGTAGGTTCTTAGTTAGAGCGTTTCCTTCCCCACACACTAACATCACTTACATTGTTCATGCTTCCATTGATACCAAGCATGTAGTGCTGCCACAGGTGCTATGGAATTCAGCATCTGTTACATATCTTTCTCTTATTGAGAATAAACAGAGTGTATTTATCAAGAAYCCCGTCTCTGCTGACTAATCACCCTGCTTCTCCCTCCCCTCCCCATTTGCAATTCTCTTCTATAAAATTTCTGTCTGGACTAAATCTTCACCTGCACACACACCATATGGCACAACGACACGTGACTAAGTTAACTGGTCATATTAAAGCACATAAAGCAGATTTTTAAGTTTGATTATGGACRTCTCTGCACCCACGCAGAAGACACAGGTGTTGCCTGAGGCCTGGAAGAGCGACTTGCCCTACRTGGAAGCCACTTGCCAGAGGAAAGRGGAATTCCTTCCCTATGGGGATACACAAGTGCTGCTCATGGGGCTTGTGTGTAACATTCACTCTCTGCTAAATCAACACATCCCCCCAAACTCAGGTGAGCATTTCTCAAAAATCTGAGGAAAAAMACAATCTGACCCTTTAGCATTGCTCTAATCTGGAAGCTGTATTAACAGCACTTTGAAAAGATATAAAATCATCTCTTACAAAGTAAAAAGTATTAAGCACCTTTCTAGACAAAGAAAAGAATTCCTCAGGATACAGTAATAAACAGCAGAAACACCAAGCTCTTGAGCATGGCATATCTCAAATGCTGGTGTGCTCCCTGCTGCTTGTGGGTGGTGTTGCTCAGCACTATCACAATCTGTATGGGATTTTTCTTCTTCCAAAGGAAAATATAGACTGTAACTGATACACAGCAAAGTCAGCAGGCTGAATAACACTACCAAAAGCAGACCTCACCTGCTGAGGTCATGGAGCAGCTATTCCTTCTCGGAGAACACGACCAAAGCCACCATATGGGGAAACATGCATTTTATCATTTGTTAACTTCTGGTAGTTCACACAGTGGATACACAAGTTTTCAGTTTCTGCTCACAGAGCACAAAGTGTAGTAGCTATAGAGGAAGATGATGACTTTTTTAAAGCAAAACCTCATGTGAACTGTCACTACTACTTCCTGTATATTTTGTATGGTTTTCAAGTTTCCTCTTTGGAACGTCTTCAAATTCCTCAAAAATCTCTAAATCCTTTTTCATATTGAATGATGTAATGTTCTTTCCCTCTCCTGGCTATTTTGCTCTCCTGAACTTTGCCCAACGAGACRTTCAGACGCGATCCTGACAGCAATRTGAGGTGGCATGCCGGTATCCCGCATGCCAGTGATGCCCGGAGCCTCCCGAGCCGGGACAACGCCGGCCAGGACACTGCCAAAGGAGGTGTCAGCACTTGGACAGCCCAGAACCGTGCTGGAAAGCACAAAAGTCCCCAGAGAGCTCGGGCTGCCCAGAAATGAAGAGGTCACCACGTCAGCTTATCACAGAGARAAAAGCTTCGAGGTGAAGCACTGCCCAAACAGGCCAGCTTGGAAAGGCAAGCCAAGATCACCTCCTTTCAGCTCCGTCCCAGGCAGAGGGAAACGGATTTTATGGATTCTCAGTGTCACCAGGCAGGACAGCATCAAAGCCACACCTGACTCCGGCAGCTCTTTCCTCCTAATGGGAATAACCCGCGGGACCCTGGCTATTGCCTAACAGCTTGGATCAAAGGGGACGGGAAACATTTGCTGCTCTCCTGCTGATCTGGAGTTCGTACTGCAACCCAGATAAAAAGATATTTGTTTTCCCTCATTATATGAAGCTTTTTCAAAAAAAAAAATAATTAACAGCAAGCTTCACCTCTTTCCTAATGGGAACTTTCTTGAATAACAGTTTTTAAAGAATTTATTGCAATGTGATTATTGCACTGAAATGATTTTGAAAATCCACGTAAGACTTGTAAARCTTCTAATATTTTCTACTCTCTTAAAAGCACAACCAAGGCAAATAAAAGTTTAAGCAAAAAGAAAAGCATTTTAAATGAAAAACCATGATTAACTTATTAAGACCCATTAAGTGTATAATTACAAGGATTCTATTACATTAAGATACCAATTTCTTTAAAGCCAGAAATAATACCTGCTGAAACTTTAATTATTTAAATGAGAAGAGAAAGAGGCATGTTATCTTCTCTGACAAAGATTAAAATCAATTTAATTGCTTCTCTGCTGCATTGACATGATTCTTGCTGTGAGTCAAGCAACCAAAAAGGGAAATTAATACAGCAGCTGTTAATCAAGTGATATTTGTGTGCTCCATCTTATTATAGCAGGAGGAAGAATAACTGCTACTTTGGAGAGTTTGTCCACGCTGTATTTCAGAGGATTTTTTTGCTTCACAGAGCACCTTTTCTCCATCTCCATTTGCAGGCATCTCCAGGTGACACGCAGCCGGGGAAAATTGTACCTTACATTGTTTGAGCCCCTCRCAAAAATTGTTCTGCCAAGAGTAAGGTTTGTTTCAAATTAAATTCACCCCTGGGTATCTGACTCGCTAGTATGAAATTACGAAGTCACACCAAAGAGGGATAAAAATACAGCTGGAGGAAGGGGTTGCCTATGAATCATAACATATTTTCAAGGAAGAAAGCAGGTCAAAAATCAACAATTTCGGTAAAATTAGAACATGCATTTGAAAATATGTAACAGCTGAGCAGGCAGCACAACCCAAGGCTGCTGGCTGCTGATTTAAAATTTTTTATCCTTGCAGTGCCTTTGTTAAACCTCTGCACCAAGTGAATATTCAGCAACATCTACAGTCAACAAATTAATGTATCTGATTGTAAGAAAAATGGTATTGTGAAATATTTATGAGTTCTGAAATACAAACCCGTGTGGTGCCTCATCATCTCTTATCAGCCCTTGTTAACTTTACAGATGATGAGAAGCACCAGAATAACCGAGGTTGTCAAAACTCATAGATCTCAGAGACTCGGCCCCGGCACAGTTCAGTCCCATTCCACGGTCCCTTCGCAAGGAATGTTAACCCCTCCCTTCCCGCCCTCAAGCACCACTAGCTCCCATCACCCGCCGCTTCAGTCCCCGCAGGAGCGTGGGGCAGCTTGGGGGCAGGAAGTTACATTAACAGCATAACAACAGACAAGTATCAAGCAGCTTGAGGAAAATAAAATTCAAAGCCCAAACTGAATTGTGTTTGAAACTCTAGGAGCAAAATTAAGATATAACTAGTGGAGAAGTGGCCTTCTTTGAACAAAATGGGCGTATTGGGCTCATGTTTGGTAACACTTTCAGTTAAAGACTAAACTGCTAATTACTTCATAGTAATGCACCAGCAAGCATTAAAAAAACAGCTAGTGAGTAAAATGAGCTTTTTTAAGATGAAAAAATTGTTTGAGTTAGGTTTATTCCAAAGAATCAGTGAGCATATGGAGCCAAGTCTCTTTCTTCAAAAGGATTTATCCAGTCTCTGCTTTTATCTGGTGCTTTAGCTAAGGATATCTGGTCATTTTGCAATCTCTTCCCTAACTTACCACATTACTAGGGAATTGTTGAGACCATCACAGTATTTTCAGTGTGGTCAAAAGCCACTGAAACAGATCCCAAAGGCAAACACCAGTTAAAAAGGGAAAGAAAAGAGAATAAGAGTAAAATCCAATGGGTTTTGCTACTAAAAGGCAGTAATCTGTCTGGGTTGCTATTTTGATAGAGCATCAGAATTCAGAGGTCATTAAATTGGGAAGGCTGGAAGCCCTGATTAGAAGGGATTCTGACTTCATTAAGACCTTGCCCCACAAGCATTCCGAAGCCGTCACGGAGCCTCGACCCTGCCTTGCCCCTCGCTGCGGTGAGAATGGCAGCCTGGCTGCAAGCAGCCCCATTCCTGCCGCCTCCACCACGGCTCGCTCCCCCTTCCCACGGTGCCCCGGCTCCACCGCAGGCAGCCTCCAGGAACACCCTCCAGCAGGTGCTGCGTGTGGGCACGCGCACCCACGGGCTCCACATCAAGCATCGGCCAAACGCAACACGCACAGGGGCTCGAAACGAGCCGCAGTGCAGCCCTTGTCCCGGCAGAGCTTTTCATGCCACCACAACGTGGCAAGCAAGGACAAACACAAGCCCCGAGACACACAGCAGAAACCACACGAGAGACCCCCAGGATGAGTCCAATTTTGTGTTTGGCCAAGTGCAACACAGCAGGTGACACTCACTTCGATACCTCTCAGAGGGACTTGGTCACAAGACAAAAGCCCGCCCAATTTCCAGGGAGAAGAGGGACTGGCATTAGCGGTTGCTTCTCATAGGAGCCCTAAGTGCAATCCTACATGTACGCCTCTATAGGAACAAGCAGAGCTGATCTATCTAGTTTGACAAGCAGAATGCAATGCTGCCCTTTTCTCCCTTCCCTTGCAACTTGTCTACCGTACACCTCTGTGAGCAGGACCCTCCTGGAGCAGCAGAGCCCCTGGCCCAGGCCAGGAGAGCCCAGAGAGCCGCTTGGAAGCRGCTTCCTCCCAGCTGCCCAGCTGCCCCTCCGCCAGCCGGGCTGCCCTTGCTGCACACGTCCATCAACGACACGGGCTAATTGCAGCTGGGTTCTTGCACTTCCCTGGTTGTCTTTGCAGAGACAGACGCACCTTCACTAACTGCTCAGGAGGCCGCTGGGCTAAACCTCTGTAACACTTGCAGTATCCTGTCCTCATGTGGGGACAAATGGGGATTTATGAACAGAAGAAAAAGCTGCTTAGATTTTTCATCTGAAACTGATTTTAGAGAAGGAAAATGGGCAAGACCTTATCATCAAAATCACTAATACCATCTTTTCCTGAGCTGAACAGATTTGGTGACACTTTCTTCAAGTTCTTCTCTGTCAAGCATTAATTCTGACATGAAGAGTAATATTAGAGAAATACATCAACCAACAAATCAGGCCCTACCTCTGCATCAATGATGGCAAGTATGTGTGAAAACTACTGCTTGCAGGGTCTGGCAGCACTTAGTCCACAAGAACAAGCATAAAACACCAAGCAGCCGTACGAGGTSGTCGCTTTTCCTGCGCACTGCTTGTTCAAAAGCTTAGTTTTTTAGGTTAGTGTTTATATCCGGACCATTTGAGAGTACGATGAACAACTTGGCACTCCTGGCCCTCGCTGTGCACTCGGCCCCGGCGACACAGGAGCAGCACAGAGGGAAGGGTYTGAGATGAGAGGTGCAACGGGAGGGTTGGGGCCAGGAAATCCCAMACTTCACACGTCTAACAGGTTCTGCACTAATGGCTCTACAGGGATGCTTGCCATGATTAATTCATGCTCGCTGCTGTATCAGTGACATCTCCAGCAAGTTAACCTCTTTGCCTCAATGTTAACTTCTGCAAATTACAGGTTACAGTTACCTACAAATAATGGGCTAGTTAATGTTTTTAAAGGGACCTAAGGCTTGAAAATGTACACTAGCCACTGTCTCTTAAAAGAAAAATGAATATTTTATGATGCCCACAGATGTGCAATTCAACCCTGTGCAAAAAGACTGCACCCTGCCTTGTACGTGAGACATGCTGCACAACGGAAAAGTCAAAGGAAAAAAGCACCACCTTTAAAGATAGATAACAACTGTGAAAAACACGTATACAGCAAGTTCAAAGACCTGCAAATGCTGTAGACTTACAAAAGAACAACTATAACAATATTCCAAGTCCTGACAACCCTAGATATGGCACACAAACAGGTACACAAACCGGAGAGATTAAGGGGGGATGTAGAGCATGTTTGCTGCTCTACAGTATCTACCCACACATATGCTTCTACTGCACAGAAAATGCAAAGCAGCTTATAGCACGTTCTTTGTCCAGTCTACAAGTTCAGCTGTGTCTGAATCTCAGGCCAAGCTCTCCATCATCAAGAACACACGCATGTGAGATGACAACAAGAGCAGTTTTCTTCATCCARGTATTGTATGATACTGGCAAACAGAAACCCAAATGAAATTCAGTACGTCATGCCAACCAATGCAGAAGATGCAAAAATGGCCCTCCCACAGGGCATCGATCAGGCATGTAAATCTTATTGTGCCTGATCACATTGCACTTTTGGGGCACACTTCTAAATAGTCATAGGGAAACACTATGCCCAGTGCTGCTAATTCTCCACACGTAGCAGATGGTGAAAGATTTCACCATGATGAAAATGTGCATCTCAAAGTTGGAATCCATGCAGTGAAAGGTAAGGATGGGGCCCAAGAAGTACCAGTGAAAACCAGACAAGGCCTTGCTCAGAGCATGTGCTAGGGGCCCGTGTGTCCCTATACTCTAGAATCCCAAGCAGAGGAACCAACCGGGCCATCCCCTTGTCTGCTCCCGGGAAATCCTGCTCTTTGGAAGCAGCACGAGCAAGGACATCCGAGTCTGGCACTCTGTGCTTGATGTCCTCAAAAGAAATGAAAGGAGGGCGGGTCGTCTGCGTGCCCCTCCAGCTCCATCCACCTTTGGAGACCAGCAGCAGACGGTTCCGTGCCCTCCTGCCTCCGGGCCCGGCACAAGGCACCCGCACCCGCTGTTGCTGCTGTGCCAGGTGGGAGCAGCKCCACGCAGGAAGCGGGGTCTGCTTCCCAAAGCAGTCCCAGGCTGCAGGAGGGGCTTCCCAAACAGCGTGAAACCCTAACCAGGGTCTGCAACTTGCCCTGGGAGCCTCCCGCTCTGGAGTCTCTCTCCTGCTCAGGCCAGAGGCTAAGCTGGGGACACAGCAAAGCTTTCCTGGAAAACGGCACCTCAGAAAATCCCACATGCACCAAAAAAGTTTAAATTTCAACAAATTGTCACTTTCTGACATGTGTTTTGTTGAAAGATTCCCAACTAGCTCTGTGAATATAACATTAAATCTGCTCTACAAAAATAAACATTTACAGAGAGCTAGATAGCACAAATTTGGAAGAGCGTTAATTACAGCTAAATGCATAAAACATATGTCTGTTACTAATGTATATTAAAAATGCAGCTAAATATAGCCATTTGTCTCCCATCACTAAGCCACGAAAGAGCTCACGCAGGCGGAGCTGCGATGGCAGCACCTGGAGCCAGGACATGCACACTCGCTCCAGGCACTCTGCCTGGCATCATAGGAGTGTCCCACGTGCAGGAGGGGACGTCGCCACACTGCAGGGCCCTTCGACTTGCACAGCACGGGCAGAGGGACTGCAAAACCCGAGGTCAAAGCGCTCCCTCCCAGAGCAGCCGCTGCCCTAGAACAGTCGTGGCTGCAGCACACAACACCCTTTTGTTACACGTGCAGCAGTTTAGCTTTGGAAGAGCTGCGTCGTGTTGGCGGGGATGGCTGCGGGCTGCATATTGGAAGGCACAGAAACTCCCCCCTCCAGAGGGTACAACGTCTGGGGCAGTCAGTTTCAGCTCTGTGGCATGCGCCGTGACAGCAACTCACAGTAAGAGGCCTCCAAAGTGAATTCATGGGCAGGCAGTGGCCGAACTCCTCATATTTGCACCAACTGGAGGCTCTCATCAGTTCCCCCACACCCAAAAGTGGCCCTTTCCTCATTAAATGCTTAGYCGAAATCTAGAAGCAACAGGCCTGGCAGCGCAGGCACCACATCCCCTTCCTGCATCGCCCCAACCTCTAGGCTGGGTTCTGCTCCTTGGCCTAGATGCCTGCACCAGAGGCTAAGCCCTCGTTGCAGCAAAAGGAATTAAGAAAAGCTGAAGATGATCCAAACCTCAGTTGAGTATTAACTACTTGCATACCTTTTAGCTTTTATAAGTGCTGGTTATAAATTTAGAATAGATATACACAAAAGCAAATGCAATAAATTGAAGTTGGCATTCATAACTAATAGCTACCAAATTTCTTTACTAATGCTACAGATAAAAATTGTAAGTAGTAGAAAAAATATTTTTTCCTGTACCAAAAATTAAAACTTAATATTGTTCAAGCAAACCTCATTGAGGTTTTATCACATTTTGCCCTTGCTGAATAGTCTCTGCTTCAGCAGCTGCTACATGAAATGTAACTGTCACTACAGTGAATAAATAAGCAACTAGTGCTATAATGCAGCTGCCCCCAATAACAGCATTAGTATAAAGCCTTTAGTGGTAACCACAGCCCAGACCAGAAACGCTTTCTGACTTATAAAGGTGTGCTTTCATGTCATCAAACACCGCGGTCCGTGGGCTATAAAGGGTATGTAGCAGAGCTCATCATTGATTTTTCCTCCTTCTTCAGAGARCATAGAAAAGAGCAGGTACCCGGCCCACTGCTGCGCTTGGCTTCCTCRCTGCAAGACACCTCTAATGAAAGCAGGCAACGCTGCCGTTCTCGGCGCTCACCCGCCTGCCGCAGGACGGCTCCTCCGCCTGCCCCGCTGCAGCGCGACCGGGGCCCTCGCGCCGCCTCCCGCGAGCGCGCCCCAGCACAAACCTCCCCAGCGCAGCGCTGCTGGAGCCTCCCAGCCTGCGGACAGCRCCCGATGCCCGCGGGGAAAACACCCCATTGATCTTGCTTTGGAAACTTCAGGAGCAGCAAGCCCACGCAGGCAGACAGCAATCCAGCAAGCTGACATTTAGGCAGTCCAAAAGAAAACATTACATGCCAAAGAACCGCTTTTGTTATTTTCAATTTGTGGTACTTCTTTTGCTTTAAATATTTTTAAAGTTTTTCCCTATGGGATCTTATTTAAATATAATCGCTATTCTTCAAGCCAAGTTATTTCCTTGTTAGACAAGCTCTTTTCACAGAAATGAGACCTTTTATAAGGTCACCCTCTGTGAATCTGCCCAGAGAGGAAAACATTAACAAGCAGCTGCTCTRCATTCCACAGAAACAATAACATAAAAATAAGGATAAAAATAATATCTAAAAGAATTAGACAAGCAAGAGCCAGGGTGGCAGTCTTGCTACCTCCCCATTCAGCACTCCTGAAAACAAATCAATTTAGTCATCTGCAAGCGTGGCCACAAGCTCCCTGCAGGAATCACAGCTCGCGCACGYGGCAGCCCCAAAGAGCTCTGCTCACAGCACTTCAACTCGTGGCACAGAGTGCCATGAGGTTTATTGTATATGCTAGCTCAAATTATGAGACAGCATCACAWTTTTGAAAAGGTAACAACTGGGTAGAGTGTTGGATTTGCTGGCAAAGCAACAGGAATCATGTAAAACACACTCAATTCAGCAGGTAAGGATATTATATATGTAAAATACACTTGTGAAGAGGAAAAAAAACATCTAGGGCAGCTGCCAAGGAAGGTATGTCAATGTAAAGAAGTGCAAGCAAGACATAAGTTAGGACTACAGCATCAAATAAGAAARTTAACAGAACCCATTAAGGCTTCCCTCTTTCCCTGCTCCAAGGAGACTGATGAGCATCAGATTGGATTGGCTGATTGTTACACCTTGACTTGAAGGTCAAGACATTCAGGCTTTGTAAGACCCGTGGGGACAGCAGAGTCCCGAGGGGAAACCTGGACCTGCAGCAGGTCCTGCTGCCTCTTCTGGCACTGGTAGCTGCTGGCCCTGGCCTAAGCACCTCAGATGACCTCGTTTGTGACAACATCCCRGTCAACTACTCTCATTTGCTTTGTCATCATCACTGCACATAATATTAAGAGGTACCACTGTGTTTTGAGCTTGCCTCTCGTACTTTGTGGTCTATGAAACAAGTGAGAAAGCCAAGCAGCAACAYTCAGCTACCCCAAACACTATAGAGCAGACAGAAACGTTTACTGCCTCAAACGTGGACTCTTTGATTTTTTTTTTTCCTTCCCTCAAAGGAATAGTTGTTTTCATAAGTCTAGAGCAAGCTCTGAGTGTGCCCTGACCAGCACTTGCTCTCATCTCAGGCCAAGGACTTTATATTCCACCTCTGACCCTAAATCACCCACTAGATTCGATGTCTTTAAGGCATAAAGATGCTGCTTTTTTCCCCCCCAATAAACTAACTCTAGAAATTTTGCTTGAAAGACAAACTTATCCAAAAAGAAAAAAAAAGGACAATTCTAGAAATGGCAAAATTATTTTTAACGAGTCACTATCACACAAATACCCAAACATTTGAAAAAAAAAAAAGTCAAGTCAGGCATCAGCTTGATAACTTCAGGCTCAACAGAAAATCTGACAGTCACAAGAAACAAAAATCATAACCTAAATTATAAGGTTGCCCTTTAAGCCTCTGCATATTTAGATATTTCATATCATTGTACAAAACATTTGCAATAATATATAACARTACCACTGCAGACAGATCTTGGACTGTGATTCTCATTCAACAAGGGATCTCTCCACCTCTGCATKTTTTTTTTAAATTTTAGCTGAAACCAGAGGAAAGGCAGCATCTATCCATACATATTCACCAACGAGGGGGGAGCTTTCCACAAAAAAAYACTAGGGAAAGTCTGGCCTACACAAAAGATGCTGTCTTTTCCCACAGGTTTTCCTCTCCTCACAGCTCTTTTCCCTTCTTTAGACTCTTCATTATGAGGCAGAAACATGACAGAAACTCAGCTAACACTAACACTTGAGTCTTTAAATCCACTCAGCTGGCTCTTCCCAAAATGGGCCTCCAAAACAGAAGTATAGAAGCAAAAGCAAATTACTGCCCTTGAGCAATAAGTAGCCAAATGAAAGATGCACAGAATATGATTAGCTACAATTCGTCATTAAAAAAAAAATTAAGAAAGATCAAGAGTTCCAAATATCAGGGTAAAGTTAACTTCTTAAATCCATTTTTAAGAAAGCAGCCTGATTTTGCAGAACAGCTGAGCTTGCAGCTCTTAAGCTTATGAAGAGGCAGTATTATACACTCAGRCCACTTGCTTAGGAGCCCAGTTTCATGCTACTATTTTTGAAAGTCGCATTATAGATATGCTTATTTTGACTCTATTTGGATTTTACCACTGTCCTCATTACCAGGTTTCAAGAACTTCCAGATGCACACATTAACAGTGCTGGCAGCTTTCCTGCACAAAAACAAACCTTATCCTGGAGTTGTGCTTGGCAACATCTAACTTTTATGACTGCCTGTGACAAAGACAGAAAGCCACCTCGGGCTCATTATTCCYCCAGAGAGAATTATGGATATAAAAAGGAGAAA
The DNA here is from genome assembly GCA_003342815.1 of Eudromia elegans. Classification (NCBI taxonomy): domain Eukaryota; kingdom Metazoa; phylum Chordata; class Aves; order Tinamiformes; family Tinamidae; genus Eudromia; species Eudromia elegans. The sequence goes on along the minus strand of PTEX01000126.1, from coordinate 1,675,632 downwards.
AACCAAAGGGCTTTGCAGTTCCTCCATGGCACACTGAGCCTCTAAAACTGAGCCCATTTTATTTCATCATACTTTCACATGATCATTCAYATGATCAATTCATATTTTCAATCCCCATAGTTCCAGCAAAACTTAATTATACCTTCGCTTCACATAAWTAAACAGCCATTGCACAGCTTTCTAAAGCACCTAAAATGACTGACGAGTCCAATGGTAAAACTTTCAGAAGTGCTAAGTGGTTGTGGAGGCTATGGATACGTATGGAGAGCAGCTAATTAGCACACCAAGAACAGGGCTCGTGTTTGCCCATGGGATTAAGCAGCCCTCCAAACATGCTGTGTTTCTGCAGCTCCTCCGTTACCCATATTTTATCTCCCCAGTTCACAACCAACTCCGATATTTGCACGACGCAGAACATGTATATGCAGAGTCTTCATCATCATCATCAAAAGAGGCTCGTTACCCAAGTCACAAAGGCACTTTTGAAAGTTCCCTTGCAGGGGTACGTAGGGTACAACTGCTTGACTCCTCAGTGCTGATTCATTTAAGTAGACCGAGGAAGAAACAGGCCTTTTTTTGTGATTTTTTTTTTTTTTTTTTAAACACAGTAAAAGCATTCCTAGTGGAAGCTTTCCATTTTTATTTTGTGTATGTTCTGATGAACTAYTTGGATCAAACTTGCCCCATTTTGGCAGTTTTCTGCTTACCTGGTTTTCTCTACTGTACCTGCCACTGGGGTATCCAAGCCTACTTTTCTTAATTCATTCCTCTTTGAGGAGAGCTACTAATGAACTGTGATACCTCTGACAGCAGAGCACAAAAGCTCTTACTGACTTCTTCCTTTATGGAAAACTGATATCCTGTAGGCAGATGGAATATGATTCAAGCGTATCATTTGAAGCAGCTCTCCTCGTTTTGTTTTTCTCTCCCCCTTGTCTTTTCAAAGACATTTCCTTTGCTCACAGGATGATTTCTGAAGCTAAAGAATACATCCTGCAGAATCCTTTCTTAAAACAGCAGCACAGGGGTKATGGACTTCTCAGTCAACACATTGAGCACAGAACACAAGCAACAATAGTCTGCTTTGAGAGTGYAGCTTAGGTTTCATATGCAAGGCAGAAAGCCACTCTTTACCTTTCTTCTCAGAAACTCCACAGAAACATTTCAACACTGCAACAAAGCTCCTATTTTATACGTGTGACTCAGATAAAGTGACCAAGGGCAACACAAATCTATTYGGTGATAGCAAATGTTCTCCTGCTTAATTCAGTCTTATTCTAACAAGTCAGTAGGTCACAACTCAAGAAAAATTTTCTCTACACTATGCACAACCAACAAATGTAACTTGTGAGGCAAGATGCWGAAATGCAAAAAAARAGTTGGKATTTCTATCTATACATTGAGCTGTATTTAAAGCAATGAAATAMGTGTCTCAACTTATTTTACAGCTTTGTTTTCAAATATCATTATCACAGAACACAAAATACTAAAAGGCAAAGACATAGACAAAGTAATATCATATATATGAAAAACAGAGTATAAAGAATGCAAATGGATGGTCTACGTGTGAAATAGCCCAGATGATCAGGCAGAAGTCAAATAAAAGCAGCTTTCTCTGTTKCAGTTCCTAGCTTTAGGATGAACAGCCTTTAAAAAARAAAAGTTGGAGTATTTCCTTTTCCTGACTGTGACTACACCCTCCAGATGAAACATTTTGATGTTCTGTTTCTCTTACTCAGCTTCTAAGGACACACGTCACCCTGGCTCACTTGCTGGTGACTGCAGGGTGCAGAGACCTGCAGACCCAGCAGCTCCAGGAATGTGCGTTTGCAGAGATCCACATGTAGCTAATGGACATGCATAGGAAAAGGCCACCTTAAGGTTTACAACGTACAGGAGTGACGATATGGAAGAGATCTTCATTGAGGCAAAATACCTTGAAAGCCCATCAGATTGAGTAAGCCAAAAACAAACACTTAAGACYAGTGGAAAATTCACAGACAAATAGGAGGAAAAAATTGTCATGGCCAAGAAAGGCTGGAAAGCAGAAGGAGCACCCCACAGAGCACCGCAATATGGCGGCAGCAGCAGCGAGATAGAGCACATTCCGGCTGGGCCTGGCTTCGCGGTAACTGCAGGCCAGGAGCCAGCACARAGGACAGGACTTGCTGGGACCACTTTTCAAAAAACAGCTCAACCTGCCCCATAAAAAAAGGGGCTAAGGAAAATAAGTGACCTACTTTTTCCCCAGCTGATCCAGCCTGAGATGWCCAGAAGCTATTACAGAGCTGCTCTGCTGAGGGCCTTTTGGGTTGTTCTCCTGGGCACCTGCACCAATGGGAGWCCAGCCCAGGAGCCTCCCCCATCCTGACCACACCTGGGGCAGTTTAACAGATTATCACCCCCACCTGCTGCCCCTCAGCTCTGTGGGAGGCTGCACGGCAGCACCTCGGCTGCCCCATTCCCAGGCCAGGGGCTTCGTGCATATCTGCCTCTACAACCAGTGCAAACGATACCTGATCCAGGCACATTTCTCTTCTTCCGTGCAGAAAGGCTGCTGCCAGTGAAGCGTCAGCAGTGCAGCCTGCACAGTGCGAGTGCCCTGGGCAGCATGGGCCCAGGGCTGCCCCCCTTCCCCTTCCGCCCCAGGTCCAGTGGGACGGTGACACCCAGCAGGCCGGTGCAGGTGATGCCCCAGCGGCCGTGCCCCGCKTCTGGCTGGGTGACTGCTCTAAACCAGGGCAAGACTGCCGCCTATGCAGCCTGCATGGGCATGTGTCTCCTTTTAATGACGGACACCACCTTTCCGTGCAGGTGGAAACCCGGAAGATCAGGAAGCTGTTCCCATCTCCAGCACTTCAGGACTAAGCCTGGAAGCAAAGCAGTTCCACTCACTGCGAGCGTCATCACCACAAAACTTGCAGCGAACGCAAAGGACGAGAACAATCCTCACTAACAAATGCACATTGATTTTCAATAAAGCCATTTGCACGTTTTTTTGCTTTGACTCCAGGTTGACTGTCAGCCCTGATTTACAGATGAGCTATCTCTCTATAAGACTATTACTAATATAATTTTCAAAGCATTGTGATTTTTTTAAATAGTTCTGTTGCCGACAGCAGAGAAAACAGTACACAAACAAGAAAAAGAAGAGAAGAACATTGTTTGTTTTTCTGTCCTTTCCTAACAGAAYTACCTTGAAAGCTAAAAAAAATATATATAACCTTTCCGGATAAAAAGGCATTTGTTTTGAAACAGCAACACAGATTATATTGGCTTTTCACCCAAGATGCTTCTAACAGACTGAACACAGGAAATTAAGAGTGGACAGCTCTGGGAAAGCTTCTTATGATTCACATTCTAGGTGAGTGGCAATTTTTTCCTCCTCTCAGCACCTTTCCACTACAAAACATCGACGGACTCGGAGGCTGTCATCGAAGAGCAAGAGGTCATGTGGAGAAATTAAAGTAATACAACTGGCTGATATAGGTCAAGCTGATGATAGGAGACCTTTTGATTCAGTGCTGCCTTAATTCAGCTAACAAGTAGRACAGCTCCTGAAAGAGCAATCAGAGTAAAAACGCACTAATAAAAACAGGGCACAGAAGCAACGAAYGCCTGTTTGGGATGCAGGAAACTCAGCACGCACACACCTGGAGATACACAAGCAGAATTCCCCAGAACAAAACTCATTCCAATGGTTCGTCCACATAMGGTGCCTGTGGGATCTGATTTAACTTCCCAAGTAGATGTAGCTACAGCTGCTTCACTTGTGAAGTGTCTCCTACGGCCAGTGATGAATATCCCAACATTTATCASAGGGGACAGTAATCATTGAGGAAGCTGCTCTGCTCCTGACTCCAGAAAAAGTGCCTCAAACTATGAAATGCCACCGGCAGCAACAGATTCACCTGGACATGATGACACTGCTGTGTTTGGTTCCCAGAACCTGGTGCWGCAAGAAACAAGCGTGTGTTTGGAATGGCTACAGCTCTCGAGGGGCTCGTGCTCCGTGAGCAGGTCCCTGTTGCTGCCGCCTTCCCCCACGCAGCTCCGAGCGCCGCTAGCGCCCGGAGCCTCTCACAGTCAGAAGTTCCACGTTTCACCCATTAGCATCAATATTTAATATTAAATATTTAGCCTCAATATTTAATAGGGACAAATGAGATGACCCAGATAATTATAGACTTCTCAGCCTGACGGGGCACAATAATGAGGCAGTTCATATGGGATGTAGCTAAAAAAAAAGGATGAAAAGTGGTATAAAGTCAAACAACAAGACTTTATGGGAAAAACGGTCTTTCCAAGCAGTTGTTAACTGCTTTGAATAGAATGCAAGTGTCAAGTTTCCCAGAGAAGGGTGYCTTCTGCAGAGTATTTGTCTTAATAGTTCTCACAAAGCAGCAAGAGTAACTGAGKAGCAGCAGCACAGTAAATACAGCACATTACAAACGGGCTGCTAAGTTTCAGCTCAGCCATTGGAAGTAACCAACTACATGCTGAAAAAGCGTCACCAAGTGAGTGTGCTTGTAGGGACGTCCCTTGGCATGTGCCTCTTGGCAATTTTCCTAATGCATTTTTCTTAATGAYGTTAAAGAAAATAGAGCCTGACATAGGAAATGGGAGCTGAGGATCTGAAAGCAAAGCAGGAAAGCCCAAACTGTGGTATTTAGGGCTTCCTGTTTGCCTCCAGGCACCTCCTTGTGTCCGAGCCAGTGATCGTGCACCAGGGGCTGAGCAGTTGTCATTGCGGGGCTATCTTCCTCTATGTAAATTTTGCAGGTTTAAACAGAAACCCAGCAAAAATAAAAGTTTCCAGGCAGTACACAGAGGCCACCAAGACTCTACCTGGCTAACTTAATGAGAGCAAAATCAGGAGAAACCTCCCAGATGAGGTGCAGAGAGGCTAGAGGGGAATATTACTGGTTCTGGAAAGTACCCCATGATCCTGGATTTCTCATTCTTCCCCACGCTGTGGGAGCATCCTATGGATGTTCCCAGTGTCTTGTGCTGTCTCACCATCCTCCAGTAGAGACCTGGGAGAAACGACAGTTTGCAGCCTTGWCCCAGGGGCATCCCTGTCCAAGCAACGTGTTTGCAATTGCACTTCTGCATGCAAAGTGCACCCGGGGACATGCAAAGTCCCACCAACGTTCCTGCTTCAGCAGGATGGATTCAGGACCGCGCAGAAAGCAGAGGCACCATCCTTCACTTCTCGGCTGAGCAACGAGTGCCAAATAAGGGAGAGGGAGCATATTTTTGTTGTGTGAACATATGTCCAAAGGGAGTAGGACTGAGCCCAAAACCATCAAATAAGATCCTCTGTGTTGCCTGAGGGCAACTTTAAAGTTGTGTCAGCTTGGCCCAGATCTGAATCAGTAGCTTCAAGCAGACAGGCACTGCATGATCTATTACTAGCCCCAAGAGCCATCCATTACATCCTCGCTGTCACAGACAAGAGCAGGTTAATTTTGGTTCAGAGAGCCTGGCAAAACGCTACTCCCTGCGCCCACAAAGAGAGCAATCCTTCAAGACTGGCTGTGAAAGCTTTGGATTCTTTTTATGATTAAATAACTATTTGCTTTTAGGTTATTATCAGTCATCACAGTGAGCAGGCAGTGACAATTGGAAAACCAGGGAGTGCTCAGAAAGGCAGTATACCTGTAGCATGAGCTCTAAACATGCTTCTAAAAAGGCCTCCTCTGTGGAAAGCAGGGTTTTATCTCTTCCACATACACATGCCAGGGATCCCACATATACCTGTTTTTTTCCTGCATTAACATCTAAACAGCTCYAATTAAGGACATCCAGGAAAGCCACCACTTCCTGGTACTTTAATGTCAGCTCTGCTGAACAGTAATAACAAAGTGTTACTCCCAGAAGGTCTTTCTTTAGGGGAGGGAGGGAGGAGCGAGTTTTACAAATAATTTATTTTCTCCTCTGTCCATCATGACTCCCATGCAAGATCAAATTTGTGGTTTCCTCTATACTGAAATGCACTGAGCCAGAAAATGTAAGACTAGAAATACCCAGTCATCAGTCCACACTGGAGCATCGGTTTAAAGACATCTGATAAAAGTGTTATTGGTTTTAAAAGCTGGAGCCTGATATCACTGCTCCCCGCTCCCATGCAAGGCTTATCCAAGTTTCATTGGTTCCACAAGGAGCTACTTTGGATCATAAAAGCCGCACAAGACTCAGGCAAACGCAGCCGGTTACGGAGCCGCGGCGGGAGCGGCTGGGGCCCTGCGGTGCCTCCTGGGGCTGCCCCACATCCCTGCCCTCCAAAGAGCTTCCTCAGAGCACAGCAGCCAGGGCCCGAAACCCATCGGCTCTGCAAAAGGAGAAGAAAGGGAATCAATTAGCAGCAATGCACCAAGGACTACAGCAGACAGCTTGTCAGAAGACTCGTCTTACCATTCAGGCACTAAATAAAGGCACAACAATTTTTTAAGTGTAATGAAAATAGTCGCTGGAAGGATTTAAACTCTTCCGGATGGGGGCTTCTCCCCAAGCTAGAGCAGGAAAATTAGATCAGGCTGGATTCACCAAGTCAAATTCACTTACAGCAGGGGCAATCCAGGGACTACACAGGGGATATGGGGTGAGACCCATGTGGGGCACTCRACCACCACCCTGCCAAAGGGACAGGGGAAAAAGACAAGATGGGCRCCTTCTTTCACGGCCTTGTAATGTGCATTCAAGCACGTGCTGGATTTCACAGCCACCTTGTGMACATGCACGAACCTTCTTCGCTGGGACCTCTGCGGTTAAGTTAACTACATTTCCTGGGTGGCTGCTTTTATCACAGAGACACGAAGACTGCCTTTGCCATGGGACAGGAGGGAAACTCCCTTCAGAGCCCAGTCTTAAAAGAACCAAAAARTTTGGAAGAACTGATTCTGCAGATACACTCTAAAGGTTGCACCTCTGTCCTCACAGCAAAAAACCCCTAAGAGTTTCTCTTTTTAAGCCATTCTTACCTCTGCACAAGGAAAGGAGCACTACGAGTCTCAGCAGCCTGTGCCGGCCCTGCAGTTGGGGCAGCGCCAGGAGTCTGTGGGGCTGGGGAGGCCCCTCTCTGGCCCCGCGCGCCGCCGCGGCCACTCCGGGGCATGATGCAGCATCCCGGCCAGATGTCTCAATTTCCTCTCATTCACAACTTTGATTGCATTAGACTAGACAGGATTTCTCCGCTGGCACTACCCAGGGGTAATGTGAAATGAGTTATGAACATTATCCACTCTGCGGTGTACATATCTGATGCTGAGAAAGCCTTAATAGGGTCAAGTGAAATTTCATGCTTGAAGAATCTCATATGCTTGGACATGACCCAACTTCAGAAAACGAGTTGCTTGTATTTCTGTTCGGAGACGTAGCTGCGGGAGAGGGSAGCCGGCAGCCGGCACTACCTGTCCCTGCAGGGGCCGGGCGGGAAGGGGGTTTCTGGCACGCTGGGTACGAGCTATTTGGCGCATTGAGCRGCTCTCATTCTTGGGGGGAAGTGTTTGATTCCAGTGGTTGGAACAGAGAACTCAGATACCAAAGGAGTAAAAAAACAGACAGCGCGGAGCTTTTGCACAGCGGGAAGTCACGACTCAGCCGTGTGCATGCGCTGAAGGCTACGGGCACCYGACGGAGAGCAGAGGCTGCGGCTCCTCGCGCTAAATCCAGAGCTGGCGTTTTGGGCGAAACCCTCCGGAGGGCAGAGCCCGGCTCCCGGGCGCCCCAGGCCAGGAAAAGCTACTGGGTCAGGGGGTGCCAAGCGCTGCTGCCCTCCCTCCATTCTCGGGTGCCCCGTTTAAACACGGGGGTCTGATAATCTTGGGAAGGTCCAAACTCGGGCAAGCTGGGCTGGCACTGACTGACCCAGAGGGCTCAGAAGTGACCAGGAAGGGTGAGCTAGGGAACAGACAGAGCRACGACATCGTGCACCACTTTGTTGGGAAATGAGGCTAGAAATCTTTAGCTAATTAAGATGATAATTTTTGCAGTTGGAGCACAATACATTTGTATTGACTGCCATATGCATAATCAATAACAATATTTAGCATTGCAGGGGTGCTTTTCACATGCAGTGGGCACTGATTTGACCCCTGACCAGAGTGAGGATGAAATTCTGATGCCTGCACAGTTTTTCCATAACTACAAGGGARCCATGTCTGGCAAAGGGTGGATCAGGAGCAACAACATGTAGTTCTGCTTATTACAGCAGTGTGGGCAATTTTCTAAAGACAAAATATCCTTATTTTCTTCTAAATGCAACAGCTCACCCAATATGCCCCCACTACTGCACATTGCCATAGCCCGGAGCCAAGGCAGCTCCATGAGCTACACTTTGCTTTGTGTAAACTGGTGGATTCGGATTTAGCAGCACAGATCTCCAGGGCAGAGTGCCCAGCAGCCTGTGCAGCCCCTGCCGCAGAGGCCRGTTACCGCCCGCCTCAGAGGCAGCACAAGAAACCCTCATGGAGTTATGGAGACAAAGCCCTAATGAGACCGAAGATGGCTTGTACCCTGAAGCACAGACGGCATTCTAAGGTAATTAAATATAAAGAAAATTAGCATGTAGTTCATGAACCACACAAGCACGACGGAACTGTGCCTAGTAGCACTGAAGTGAACTACGCTGGTAGCACAGAAATTAATACTTTTGTTATTAATGTGGCCTTTTCACGAGACCCAATTTAAGTCTGTGAAGAAAGAGAAGCAAAGAGGAGTATTTAGTGGATGATGCTGAGAAGAGCTGGACACGAGCGCAGCGAAGCAGCGACGTGGCCACCGTGTCGCCCACCGGCCGGAGCTCGTGCACCCACTCACACCAAAACCCCGTGAGAAACACTCCAARCAGAGCACCAGGCAGCTCCCGCTTTGAAGGGGAAGGTAGGAGGGACCCAAACCAGCAGCTGCATTTCCTCAGAAAATGACACCATTGCACGCACGGTGCTGCAGGGCAGCCTGGCCGCGCCAGCGCCACGGAGCAGGCRGGAGAAAAGGAGGTAAGTTGTGAACTGCCTCCTCCTCACCAGTAACATCCCACTCATAAATCGGGATAGAGAGACTTGGCGAGAGCCAAAAACTCGCAGGAGCCTGCCAAGCAAACTATGAGGAAGCATGAAAGGATGAGGCAAATCCAATCTGAAGTTATCTTGCCTGGGTAACCACGTCCCAGCTCAAATGCCTCTGGACGAAGGTCGCTTCTTCTCCTTACCAGCCCCTTCCCACAGCACTGGGCACTTTCGGCTACAGCACCCACTTCTGAGCTCAGTGCACAGGAGCTACTGCTGCCTGGAGAACATCCTAATCCTCCTCTCTGTTGAGAGTGCCTCCGAACTGGAATCCTTGTATTTGCACAGGGATGTCGGTTTGGTTCTTTAGCCCTGCTATTACTTTTCACAGTTTCCATCAGTCCTTCTTTGGGAGCACACATGAAATACATTCTCCAACTGTCACCTCTCCATTTTTTCCTTTGTGATTAAACTTCTATGGTTGAATTCCTTGGCACTGGGCACAGCCCTCAGGTTTGATTTCAGCCCTCTTCTTCCACCCGTGCATTTCTTTGCGGATTTGATTCCGTAAGGAACGGCCTCAGTGTCGCAGACCAGTCTCAYGACCCGACAGCTCTGCGGTGTGGGGGCCCTGTGCGCTGCAGCAGAAAGTTTGCAGACCTCAGGGGAGGAACGAAAGCCAAATTCAAAGCTCAGTATTTTTCATAGGACCACAACRCCTGTTCCATAGGCAGCCCTAATTTATAAGCAGAGCCACAGCATCACAGGAGCAGAGGGGGCACATCACCCCGTTACCTCGCGGGATCCAGCCAGCAGTGGACTCCCCCCTTGCTGTCTGATACAAGAAAAGAGCGTCCTAAGTTAAAGCTCTCCTGGTAGCCACTATTTCCTTCTTGGGTTCTGGTAACAAGGCAGGGCAGCTGACACGCCAGGGAGATTCATGTGAAAAGCAGTATGGGCACCTAACTGGAAAGAAAAGCACCATGGAGCTATAAATTCYAAGTTAAAGTAGGAAAGACCTTCTCCTACAGTTCTGCAGGCAGAGAAAAAAAGTGAATATATGTAGAGATGGTGACAAACTGCGTGTTTACAGCCACTCGTCTTTGAGTAGGATACCCCTTGCCACCAATAAATAGGCACTGCGTTTCATATATGTCAATGGAGACATGCAAAGAGATCAATAACACTGCTAGGAYGCTGGATAGCAAACCTGAACAATCTTATCAAGAGTTTATCAACTATAAGCAAGAAAGCAACAGTGTCGTCTTAAAATGCCACTCATTTAAATGGGTATAAATCAGCAGTGGCACCGTGGTACAAAAAGCAGAATCCTTGTCAGGTGCTGGAAAACGGCTGCRAGTCCCTGCTCCTAACCGAGCCCCCCGCTCCGGGGGCAGTAGGTCTGCAGCGACAGCGCGGGGGCCGAGGGCCAGGTCTCCTTGTCCCTCTTGGCTGGGCGAGTGCAGCCCYGCCCGCCCATCGGTCCCCGACCTGCGGGTACCTGAGCCTGGCGCTGGCAGCAGCCTGGCCTGGAGCCGTGCAGGAGCTGGCCAGGGTGCAGCTCCCACTCTCCGCTCTCCCAACACCACCAGCCTCGGGCATTTTCCATCATCGGCCAGAGCACAGAAGCCAAGGGAGGGAGCGTGTCAGGGTGAGCTCAGAGCTGCTGCTTGCTGCCCTGTGTGCTGACCGCAGTGACTGCCCCATGCAAGCCCAGGCCTCCCCTTTGGACGTGGCCTCCCGTGGATCCCGTCTCCAGCCACTTGCTGGGCAATGCAGAGCTCTGCTTTTGCTCCTTTTCCAACCAAAAAAAAAGCAGTTTATATCAGTTTACATTTCCAAGGCTATCATGGCAAGGAAAAGTGCCAGAAAGTTACTTTTAAAAAAAAAAAAAGAAAGAAAGCCTACTTTACATGTTTAGCTTTTCCAAACAAGCGCAGCCTACACTCTGTTTTGCGAGGCCTGAAGTCTAGCTCTGTGTAAGTGAGAGAAAAACTCAAGGCCTAAATCTTCCTGGAATGTATGTTGGGTGTCTGTGATTACCCGTGGAAATGTGCCATAACACGCGTCAATCTAATTTGGGAAGCAAAACGTCCAAATGGGTGGCATATTGCTTAATTTTTTTCCTCCCCTGTGATGCTATGCAAATGCTGTCACTGCCTCTGTCTCGGCGGTGTCTGCAGCTATCAGAAGCGCTGACTTCTGTACGTTCAGCACTCGTGTGAACCTGACAGGAGCCAGCGCTTCTGATCAATGCAAATGATGCTCAGGGAGAGCTTGACAACGTCTACAGAGCACAGGAGTTTGCGCCTCTCCTCCCTCCGCCTCTCCCTTGCCGTGTCGCTGCGGAACATCCAAGCCACCGTTTGCTGCTTCTGCCATTCTGCCGCTGCCCTCAGGAGCCACAGGAAACAAAGAAACCCGGAGATATTCGATATGCTGAATTTTCAGACTTAACTTGCTGCAGCTTTTGTCTGTATACAACAACAGGCCGCATAGGAAAGCTGAAACCTTACCAAAATTAATCTGAGAATCAAGAGCAAAAAACAAAGATAMGCAGTGATTAAACTAGTTATTAATTTCCTCATTGCCCTTAACTTATTGAGGAAAAAAAGAGAGTATTTGCATTGTATTCAAAATTTAAAATTTCAGCATGAGGCAAACCCATTCTTATACTGTACAGATAATATACTATTATCAGCTTGCAATGTTATTTTCTTTTTTTCTTTTTTTTTTTTTTAAAGAAGCTGGCCATCACTCTTTTAGCATGTATTTGCCTAGTTTATCAAGTCTAACAATTGTGATGCATCTCTGGACTATAGAGCTAATATAATTAAATCCTATTAACACATCAGGAATAAAATCCTTTAATAGGCACATGAGGCTTTGAGAGGCAGCTCATTCCTGAGTAGATTTAATATCCTTAAATTAAGCAAGTGTGAATGGGAGGATGAATCTTATTAAAAACTTAAATCTGATTATATTTGAAAATTATTGGTTTCTTAATGTAATAAATTATCCAATACAGACTAGAACAAATAATATATCCTAGTTTCACATAACTCCACTCTATAACAAGTGACAAACGAAATTAAGAATGACTGTGGGGCAAAAAGGAAGGTCTTTTTATAAAAGTCATTTTGCATAATGAAATACTTAAATCATTTTAACAAACACTGGGGGAGGGGACCAAAGATCTACGTGCAAATGAGGGCATTAGAACAGGACTCATTTTTCCTCTTCAAAAAGGGAATGCAAAGATAGTAGGATTGGGGKTTTTTTCCCCTCTAAAAATGCCATTCTGACAAACTTGTTGTAAATTTTGAAAAGAAAAGCTAAAGCTTATGTTGGTAGGAGCTGATTCCTTTTCCAGAAGGCTAATGCAAATGTAAACCATCTGCCACACATTCTGCTGATAAAGCTGCAGTTTCGAACAATGGCCCAACAGCACTGGAATACTAAAACATAAGCTCAACATTAAAAAAAAGTTTTGAAAGAGAACACAACTTCCAGAAATCAAAGGTATTTTTACTCTTTTTTATGCAAAGAATAATTATAGAGTATATATATTCTATGTAGTCTACACATAAGAGTGTAAATCAGGAATACTGAGGAAGTGGTAAGAGTGTCCTAATACGATCCTCCACTAAGATATAAATCATATTAAATCACTTATGTAAGAGAAATACCTCAAACTGTACAAATACTATTTTAAATGAAAACTATTTATTCTTGACTATCAGCTATGTGTCAGTTTCTTCTTTTTAACACTGCATCACTGTGAAGGGTTATCAAGTAAGAGCCACACCAGCAGCCATTTGACTATCAGTAGTATGAGGTCCCACAGAAAGGAATATTAGTAATTAGGGCGATAGACACTATCCAGATCCTAATGAACTGAAAGAAAGTCTCAGTGGATTTTTACTCCAGTCCTGTGTGTCATATTTACGGATAGAAGAACTGAGGACTGGAGAGCATTGCTTTCCAATTAGATTAACCAAAATATTTTTTCTCTGAACGCACACACAAAAAATAGCTAACCTGAAGCAAACAACACAGAAATGTCTTTATTGCCATATTATAAATTCACATAACTGATTAGATAACATGCATCCAAACGGCCTCTTAAACCACTTTGATGATGGTGGATGACAATATTAGAAACTGTATTGAAAAACATAAGGCAGCTCAAAATCATTGCACTATTTCACTGCTGTAAAGATTCCTGATGCCTTCCAGAATGCCTGATGCCTGACCCTGAATGGGGCCAGGAGGACAAGACTGCATTTAATCATGACAGTTTTCACTTCCTTAAAATGCAGTATCAGTAATACAAGAAATACTAGATTTGTTTACATACCTGCCTACAACAGCAGGAGGGGTTTCAAACTGCAAGCAGGCAGTGGTAAAGGAACAACCCATCCTCAGGGGTGGTGACATGATTCTGCAAGTCCACCTCCATGTGCATCTCCGGAATCAGAACACCTCTCTAGAACAGAAGTGCTAATTAATTAGGGAAAAACACATAATTGTGACTTCTTTAACCGTACTTGTCTTCCTCTTACAAAAAATTCAGCTTGACAATTCACTATTAGTCTTTTTGTGATTACTCCCTCAAGTTGTATATATATTTTAGATTACCAGCAATTTTCTTCTGTTTTCATTTTGTTGTTTATTTATTGAACTAAAAGTGCTCAATAAGCAAAACAGGCTATTCTAGAACAAAGTAAATTAACACCCCCTCCCCCTTTTTTTTTGATTGCCAGAACTCATTTTTCTTTAAAAATGAAGCAAAAAAGAAAAACAAGAGTTCTGGTTGTTTCTTAGATGGATGACAGATTTTGTTCTAATTAATCTAGAGCACTGTGTATAGAAATGACTGCAAAAGCAAACATGTCTATTAACAAAAAGCAGTGATTACTGCTTGGCATTTAGCCAATAACTCTACATAAGCAATGAATTGATGCCTGCAACTGTCTCAGTGCCATATGGGTTCTGCTGTAGCAATGAATTGGATCCAACGCAAGGTTAAGATGTGTCAAATTTAACTGGGGTTTAATTGATACTGGTAAAGAGGCTCTAAATAAAGAAACAGTGTGTGCGCTATTAGAAAAAGGATGCATGTCAGCCTACATCCCCCAGCTTGTTGGCAACAAAACTATGCCGAGAGATCCACAGGAGTTTCCAAACGCCTCTTTTTTGTAAAAAGAAAAGAGGGAGATAGAGACAACAAAAACCTTTAGGTTAACAGGCTTCCTAGCACTTAATTGGAAATGAAAACCAGAACACTAATCAGGTGCACAGTACCACAGTCCTCACATATTTCTCATTTTTACACCCTAACAAATCTCTCCTCACAGTGATGCCAATCACTGCCCAACTGGAAATCCAAGCTTTTTGCTCAACTGAAAATCTAAGCTAACGTTTTCACTCATTTATGACGATCTTAGCTCAGCGCTGCCCAGCCAACTGCCGTAAAGCCACCCACGAGCAAGACCATCTTTTCTTCAGCAGCGGCAGAAGGAAGGGGTGAGCGTGGCTGGCTCGAACTAACGAGCAGGCGAGGGTTTTACAATGCACAGGCTCCGTCCTGCTTGGAGGCAGCACCCCAGGGACAGGCTGACACCCCCAGAGCAAAGCCTGGCCCTGGAGTGCAGCAGTGCCAGGCACCTGTATGGGCTGGAAGTGGCCCTGGGGACTTGCGGACAGCCCCGTGGCCACGAGGCAGCAACGAAGCCTCTTGGCATGAGCAAGGGGCAGACAGGGCCAGAGGCCGCGCCATGGGAGCCAATGTGCACAAACAGGAACCATCTCCATACGAGAAATTCCTCAGTAATGCCTTTGCTCCTGCTTCCCAGAGCAGGATGTTTGGACTTGGTGTTTTTGACCCATGATTCAGCTTCGTGCTTTTACCTCGAATGCTATCTACCCTTTATTTGATGCCATTTACTGTTTTCTTCCTCAATATTGAATTCTTCCTATATTCTATGGCTATTCTGACAACTTTTATAATTGTGTTTTATTGTTCAACTAACTTATATTTGGTAATCATTTTGATGCAACTTTGGTACATTTTGCCAGCAGTGAGAATGTTTTCTAGTAATTGTAATGATTTCTTTTCACTTTGTGTTGCTGGCAGGGCTCTAATCCCCAAATTAGCTTTTTGCATTGTTTTTATACCCACGGGGAGTAATGGCTGTGCGACATACTCAGCAAAGGAACCAATCACAGTGCAAGGACATCGTTCCATTACTAAAAAAACAAAGACAAAAAAAACCCAGCAAAATGAAGTAAAACCAACTGTATCTATACAGCTAATGTTCGATATTTGTCACAAAGACATAACACAGTTGCTGTTCTCTATATACAGGCAATGTAATCAATACCATTCTGCAAATAAACCTATGACAAAGAAGGAAAAAAAAGGTCTGTTTCTTATTAATAGTTGGCAATATTATGTGCTCTGTATAATCTTAGCAAAATGCAAACTCCAGTCTCAGGAAGGCACCAATGCAGGAATTCTTTACTCCTGTGTCTTTAATGCCCCACTGACKGTGTCGTCCGAGAAGCAGGAGATTTTTCCTCTCCGTCCTTCCAAAGGACGCGTGTGTCAGAGACACGATCGCCGTGTTGCTGCCCGTTGTGCAACGCACAGCCGTGTACCCTGGAAAGCAGCACGCGCCCCTGCACTCACAGCTCCGGCAACTTCGCACAGCCTTTACATTGCCAGGCGTCTGACTACGTTTCTTCAAACACTGTTGCCATCTGACTGATATCAATCAAATGGAACTGCCCTTTGATGTCAGAACTCTGAGAGTCATCCCTAACTGAATTCTGATTATCTCTGTATTCAGGAAAACAATGTGTTGGTCTTAAAAAAAACAGCCATGAGCTGTGTGCATTTAATAAAAGGAATATTGACTACTCTACCGGGAAAAGAATGCTAAAATCATTACCTTTGAAAATACCAGTTACCACAGACCCCAACTTCACATGCATGTGTTGCTTTCTATGCTTCATGAGTAAGTTCTTTACAGCTTAGCACAGAATGGATCATGCACGTTGGGAGATTCAACCTCTGACATCAGGCTTCCATTTGCTGTGCCCAGACTGGCTTCGAAATTCCCCCATCACACAGATCCTCGACTACAAGTACAGAAGAGGGCACCAGCACCCTGGTACGGTGTACAGCGTTACTTGTGATCAAGACTGGATCTGAGGCATCAGGAAAGGAGGTTCCAACTAAAAACATCCAGAATACTGATTGAGATAACTGCTGCTTTCAGTCAGCTCTTGTGAAGATGGAGAGAGGCTCTACAGGCAACAATGAAATGTCACATAAGAACCAGTCTATGAAACAGTGCTGAAAACCACTCATAACATGGAGGTTCCCCAATGTTGTAAAAATCTATTTTTTCGTTTCTTTTCGTTTTCCCAATGTATGCTGTTCCTATGCTTTACCTTGGGCCCCTGTGATCGGGAAACTTTGCCATCAGCAAACCAGCAAGTCACCAGCAGGTGGAAATGCTTCCTAACTCCCTAGCACTTCAATCACAAATGTCAGAATCCTTTCCAGAAGAAGAAGAAGAAGATACTCCACTTATGACAAAAGGTTATCTTTTGGAAAATCTTTTCTGATAAGCATTAGTGAAATCAGAGGGGCAAGATGACATTTAAAAAAGACCATTCCTCATGATCTTTGATAACAGCATTTAGAAAGATCCTTACATTTTAATTATTTTGCTGTTTAACACTGTGTGCAGCCTCCAGCCTGAACTTGAGTTCCCTGGCTGATTCTCTAAATCTCTGAACACCTCTAAATCCAAGTAAGCTCATATGAAGCAAGTGGCTCACGCATTAACACCAAATAAAATTGCACTCTCTCTGCTTCCCATATTTTTTTTTCACAGATGCACCATTTACCTCCTAATTCTTCCACTTCTGTTGTTTTCCTGAGGTTTTAGCTGCATATTTTACAGCCACAGCTCCTCAGATGTACGTGGGGTAGAGTTTTCAAAAAATGCCTACTGGAAATCAATGTGAAGGTAATAACCATAGAGAAGTTAAATTCCACCTGTGAACAACCTTCTGTATCTTTTAAACTGTCCTTGGCATTTTAAGTAATTAAGGAGGTTTTAATTCTTCTCCTTGGTTTGCTTACTGGTACATCTGAGATATAGTACCTAGCCCAGCTTCCTTCCCAGACTCACTGAACTACCAGAGTTCCTATATCCTGTATTTCTGCTTGAAGTGCAACTGTCTTGTGCTGATGCCCCTCATGAAAATTCAGGTCTTCTGCGACACTTAGCTTTTGCTGCACTCTCACTCCATCACTGTTGCCAATACATAAAGTTCCTTGGCACATCAGCGCAGACAAACTGTTTCAATGGATGGCTCATTTTTCCAGAAATGACATGTGTCACAAAGCACCTCAGACTCCTCAAATCCTGCGATCATTCCCCGCCAGTCAATATGTTCTCGTGCCCTTGTATACAACCTTCCATCTTCGAGAGGAAGAAGAATGAACTTTTCTCAAATCCATCCTCAGTATTCCTAGTAAAACCAACTGCAMTGTCACACCTAAAGCTTATGCTTCTTCATCCTGCCAGGGAAAGACGGATGACACCTAGTTTTAATTCTCACCCTCAGAATCATTTTAAGTAGCCACAGATGCAGCCAAGCTCTCTGCCTTAGAAATGGTGTCTTCTTCCTCCTTCAGAAACAGACATTTCTGAGCATCCACAACATTATTTTCCATTTCTCTGCTAGACAAACCATCCAACCACTGGTCTCTGATTCTCACCAAGCACGGAGACTTGCTTGAGACTACACAAACCTTTTTAGTCATACTTGGAGGAAAAACTTTAACTGAAAACTGCTTTTTTTTTTCTTTTCAGTCTCAATGTTGCCTTTTCTAAGGCCAATTAAAACTTCATGTGAGTTGTACTTACACCACGGTTGCTAAGGTACTACCAGAGAACTGGCAGCATAAGCTTCCATTGCCTCCTCAAAACCTTGTTGCTAAAGACACACGGAGCCCCGTCCCGTAGGAAGCACCTCACGCGTTCAGCGTCCACCGCAAATGCTCCACTTGCTGCCCTCGTTTGAGCGCCTGGCTGTGTAGATGGGGCTGAACCACCAAAGCCATCAAGCTGTAACCACAGGTAGGAAGTCTTTAACGGCTGCGCGAAAAAGCTCCTGGATGGCAATGGGAGAAAAGGAGACAGCAATGAATTCTGCAAACCAGCAATTCAAACGTTTGGCACATCCCGAAAACCTGACTGCAGGGAAGTTGCACCAGTGATGCCCCAGCACAGGGAACACCCCTCCTCTGACTCCCTAACAAAGCAGTCCGCAGGTGATGACACTTGGCACTAGATTTCACATCATTCAGGGGTAAAAAAAATAAAGCCCGAGGAGCTGAACATTGTATATATTAACACTGAATGTTTACTGTGTTCTAGTCATCTGTTAGAAGGCATTTATATCAAAACTCCCTCTGTTATATATCTTTTCAATTGACAATGGGATTTTTCTATGTTTCTCATTTCAAACCATTATGCATTTTACTACAGCACTGAAAAGCAAACAATCTGAGAAAGGATCTGCACCTCTCCAGTGCAGTAGGTGAAATAAATCTTGCACATATATAAATCCATTTTCATTGATACTGGAATGAAAAATAACCACCAAGGACAGAATTTCACTTTCCAAATGTTAATTTCCCTGCCTATATTCGGAGTATTTTTCAAATGTCTCCCCCAGCTACTAACCCTTCCAGGTACCACGTCACAGTAGGATGATAGGATGCCTACAGCTGCAGCACCTTCTCTGGGCTAAGGGTTTGGATAAGGCTAGCAATGGCAGCGGAGTCCCACTCATGAAAAGTGATAGGATTTTTTTCTTCTAGAAAAGGCCAAAACATCTTCCTGATGCAGACAGCACCTGTGTTTCAATAGAAAAAATATATCCTTGAATGGGAATATATCTACTTAGTGTAAGTGATTAATTTCTAAGGCATTTTCAGTCGCCGTGTCTTTCGACATGCTTTTTCTTTCCTCCTGTAGGAGACTAAGCAATAAATTTGCTGTTGTAAAGCCAGCGGATACTGCTCCATCCTCTGCACAAGTCATGCTCTACTTACAGATAAAATGGCATTTCCACCATAAGGTTCAGACYACAGTTCGGCTTTTCAATGMTCCTAGAAAAACAGAACACTTTATTTCCATCTTCAGCCGTATCCCAGCTTCTCAGATAAATGAATACAAGTTTCCAAATCATGTGCAAACAGAATGTTTGCTATTTTAAAGAAGACAGGAAAATTAAACACATTTTATCATTATAAAACAGTGTTACTTCTCAGATATTAATGACAATTAGGATAGGCAAATATATTCATTTCATGGATGGGTCTAATGAGGAAGAAATCCATAATCCTCCTCAGAAGACAATGCTCTAGTCAGTGCAGGAATAAGAAAATTCTAAAAATCCAAATAATAAAAATCTTTCTGATAMAAAGGCTGCCCATCCATCCACCCAGAGTGATTAATGTGGAGGATGGATGCAATYGCCTGCTCCCTGGACATGGAGATAATAGGAGAGTTATCTGACATCCCGCAAGACATTAATGGAAAAACTAGGGWATAATCAAATATTTTGGCTGAAGAAGATGGCTGTTTCAGCAATTCAAAGGACAAGGGGTTCACCTGAGAAGCTCCTTTTAGGAGTTTCACAAGTCAAGCACRAAAGAGGGTGTCTCCAGGAGACACAATGAAACTTTACTTTAGCCTGTGATCCAGCATGCTGGTATGGTGAGAACTTCAGACCTTCTCACCATGCTTGATAACTGTTTATGGTGCTGCCAAGAAAACAGAATCACAAAATGTTTTAATAATATCCTTTTGGAATGGCATTCCTTGCTTTTGATGTCCATTCAGAATTGGCTCCTGTTTTGCAATTGGTGTTTTAAAGATGACAWAGAAATAACAGGCACTTTCGTATGCTGGTATTTTACTTTTCTGGACCATTTCTTTCCTTTTTGTTTTTATGTTTTATCAGATGCTCACTTTTCAAACAACTTTCTTATTTTAATTGTCAAACTAAACACAACACAAGAATACTTTGTGTTCCTGCCCTTCAATACTTTTTGGAATATTTTTGCAATGGCTTTCCATAGCCCTCTACTATTACAGGCTTTGTTACTTAAGCKTGCACTGATTCTTTTCTCTTTACACATTTCCCTGTCCCTGTATTTGGTCCCTCATGGCTGCTAACTTCCAAAAAGTCAACAGAACACAACCTCTTTCTGATGGTGCTGCAGATTAATTCCTCAGGGCACAAAAGCAAAATTACTACCCCATAAAAATACGAGGTGGCTTATCTCAGTGAGAAGTTTTGCAAACTCATGTACTAATACTTAATAGTTCACGGCTACTGTGACAATTACTTCCAGAAAAGTAAGTATAGAGGCTCAATTTTATCCTTCATAAGTTCAGATTTTTTTTTTTAGTGAGACAGCTTAGGCACTGTTATTGAATTGAGGATAAAAAACACAGTAATTTTAGCCTATTGTTCCCATTCTTCAAGCTCATGTCAAAAATTAGCTTCTAAAACGGTGATACGTAGTCCAAGTTCTGGCAAAGATACATAATGGCCGTTTTAGTCAAGAAATTTAGAGTTTTAGCTTAACAAAGAAGTTAAGCTAGATAAATACAAAGAACAAATCACTGTATAGCCGTCTTTATGACCAACTCTGCACAGCCTTGGCCTGTTTCACAAAAGCATCTGTGTTCAGGAAAGCAATTATGAACAAGGATAAAGCAAGCTCTTGCTTAAATGCTTAAATGTTTTCCTGCAGTGTTCAGGCAGGTTTCATGAATCTTCAGCTTTGGACAATCTATAGATAYGGACAATCTCTATTTTTGTCCTTGTGTTTTTGAATGCAGGATACAAGCCCTGAAGTCATTACAAAACATTGCAAACCTTGGAGTTATGAAAGGCAAATACTAATAGACGGACTTCACCTGCTTCTGGTTTGTCCTGTGTAATGTACTCGCACCTCATACATACAAAGCAGGTAAATTTGCCCATGTTATCCATTATTAAACGACCCGTCTCAAGTCTTTCCAGATTCGTTTTGCCAGGAACTTGCTTTTTCAAAATCAGCTTTCTTCAYGGTATCCATTTAATATGACCTGCCACAACAGTAACTGGAAATCTTCATTCCTCGCAGCAGTTTCCTCTTATCTCCAAAGTGCTGCACAGATATGTAAGAGCTTGCAAGGTCGGACTAGATGGAGCAATGAAGAGAGGAATATTCTCATTCATGCAACAATGTGCTCCAAGAGCTAACAGTTCTTTCTATTTAAAATTTTACTCCCTTCTCACCTCACCTCCAACAGCAGTAGAGTAATAGAGATATCTGCAAAGGGGAGCAAGAGATCTCCACAGATCCTCTCGCCCTACTGTAATTTAATGCCTTTACATCCCATCCTGATGGCTGCTTGCTTCCTTCATCACCATCGTGCTTTTCCCATTATGACAAAAAAACGATGAGGCAAGAGGAAAAGACCTGCAATCACAAAGCAGCTCAGCAATAGCCCAGCTAATAACAGGAAATAAAATGCATTGTGCTTCCCTGCTCCTGTGAGAGAAAATGATGAAGCACAAACCCGACTCTCATCATTCAGCAGCCTGGCTTAAGGGAAAAAAAAGTAGAAAGACACCACATGACAGCTGCAGAAAAAGATTTTGGCTATGTCACCGCAATTGTTCTGTTTTCTGTATTACATAACCTACCAGTTTTGAGTCTGACTTTGTACCCACGCCTGTGAAGTCATCAGACCTGATAAAAGCAGAGGGATACTACAATATTTGACAATAAATCACATCCTCAGCAAGCAGTAACAGCCACCACCTTTGAGAATGCACACATTATTCCAGTTTTGCACATGGGTTACTCCCTCCAATAATTCATGATCAAACCCGTGTCTATTTTGTTTTCTGTATTCCAAGATGTACATTGATTATTTTAATGTAGAAAGACATTTGCTTTCTGCTGTTTATTTATTTGGTATAAGATCCTGGCCCAAACACTGACAACCTTACTGTGTTTAGTCTTCTTCACAGAAAATAAATTATTAGAAATATAGTCCAGTAAAGAACCTCTTTGCAGTCTATTTCCTGATCTTTCAGTAAGAATTTAGTTCATCCAAAGGAATTTAGTTCATCCGAATTTTGTCATCCAAATGGCAGCCAAATTTTTACTATCTTTACTAAAAGAAAAAGAAGCATTTATCAGTTAAATTGTTTTTCACACAAAAATAAAACAGATTTGAAAAGCTGAGACTTCAAACAACTCATTGGCCCTTGCTATCTTTTATGATAATAGCTGGATTTTGTAACTCAATTTATTCCTTAAGCAGTCTAACTGCTTGAGGATGGAGATATATATATATATATCCACATACATATATGTGGATATGTGGATATACATATTCTTTTCCAGTGAATGCTGGTTGAGATTATTATAACTTTAATAAAACATTTCAAAAGACAGTGCCAAAAATACAGCAAATACATTATTAGACTTTCTTGTTATTCACTCCTATGATTTTCTATTCAAGTTAACAGCATTTTTAAGATTATTGCCAAATATAGGGATAACTGGAATATCTATATTATGAAACAGGATTTTTTTCCTCCAAAATATTTCCTTCTACCTTAAACCCATAATGTTTAACCAATTTACATAACTTTTATGCTATTTGTGGTATCTTTAGCTTACTGTGCAGACATTATGTGCCTTTTGTTACTTCATATTTTGTTATTTCATAGAGGAGCTCTTTGAAAATAAGCCAAAGGGTCATTTCAAGTCATCTTACGAAATACACAAGTGTATCAGCCGCCAATATTACAGCTGTCCACCTTACTGACAGCCTGTATTTCTTAACAGCATCTTTATTTGGTCAGTGTCTTGTTGGAGGGTGAAGCTGAAGAGGGGCTTCATGCACCCCCCCAGAGAAAGTTTGCTATTGCAGAAATGCGCAAACGATAGATTTTAATAAAATTATGTGCCAAAATATATTTATTTACATAATATATTTATATATAAACATAATGCATATTTGTTTACAAAACAAATGTAATTTATATATGCTTACAAATATTTTTATATATGTTATATATTTAGAGCGGGTCACCTCAGGTAGACCCGCGCGAGGCACTCGTTACAGGCCCGTGGATGGCACCCGAGCTCGCTCTGGGAAYGCGGCACTCGCTGCTTTCCGCAGAGCGGCGCGATGCGCTCCGCGACAAACGTGCCGGCAGCAAGCAGTGCTGCACGGAGCGCGGCACGAAGCCGCTGTGCCGCCATCCCGACCCACSCACGCTGCTCTAACACCTGCCCAAACAACCGCTAAACTCCTCAAACCACAGCGTTTAACTCACGCTGAGGTGAGTTTGGAAGCACGGGGACAGCGCCTTGCCAGGAGCATCGCCACGTGTCGCCCTGCCACGGGTGCAGCGTTCACTGCCCGCACTTTGCTGCTTGAAACGGGTAAGCGCTGGGAAAGCTCTCGACTCGCCGTGCTGAGGAGCTACAGTACAAAGCCATGTTTGTTTTGAAAATAAGATTACAACATCTACAGTGATTCATAAATATTTGCATTTTATAATTGTCTCTGCAAATGAACTGGCAAGTCAATCCACACAGGAACATTATTTTTYGTCCACAAAGAGAACAAGCTGCAGAATTTCAACAGTTTCATTCTTAGGATCTGCGAGCTTTGGCCATTTTTCTAGTGCACTTCATTGCTAAGAACACGTTCTCTCTCCGAGCTCTTTTCTGGGCTTTATGACCCGCCTTTCCCCTGCCAGCCTATTCCCTGGAGCTGCTTGCGCGTTGGTTGTGGGAAAGGCAGCCATTCCCCTGAAGTGACAAGGCTGGAGGCACACAGCTATGKCCCACTGCGAGACAGGGCTGATGTTTCATTCAGGCAGCTCCYTCCTTCTACCCTTTAAGTGAGGATATACATATATACTTAAGCCTGTGCTGCCACAGAGAGGCAGCGAGTCCCTGCTCGTGCTGCACATGCACAAATCGCCCTGCAGGATTCCAGCCAGACGGACAACCAGGCTCCCAACACCATTGCCGGTGACATCTGGGAGCATGGAAAGCAGCAGTTAGCCTGTCGCGCTGGGATGATGCCCACCCTCCAGGCTGCTTCTCCCCCTATCCAGGTGATCGGGAGCGCAAATTCCAACGCGAAAATCCCAAATCCCCCCTCATCCTGCCTGACTGGGAAACTTAGGGAGGCTGGAGATCCCTGTCCAAGCTGCTGAGCCAGAGTACATTCAAGAGCATCTGGAAGGGAATTACTGAGTCCCTTTTCTGTCCTTTCTCATTCCTCCAGGAAGGAAAGGGAGGGAACTTGAAAAAGCCAAAGAAAGTCCAGGTCCCAAGTGCCCCACGGGAGCAGACCCTGCGCAGAGCGGCACTTCAGAAAAACAGGCGTGCGTCCCTGCTTCTCATCCCACCGCCTTCCACAGCCCTCCCAGCCCTCCGCCCCGCAAACACACAAGCCCACACCGAGGTTTTGCCTCCTATCGTTGGGCTTTCTCCACTGAGCTGGAAGCTCAGAGGGGAATTCAGGCAGGAAAACATGGGCAACAACTGGTCCCTGCGAACACACCGTCCTCAGGGGCCCTCCATGCTACCCAAGCAGGATGCGGTCCTCAGGAACCCCACAGTGCTGCTTGTCAAACGCACCATCCTGAAGAGGCAGGAGATGGCCACCCACACACCCTCCACAGAGAAACCACCCACACTAACAGGCTACAAACAAGCTATGGAAACGATCCTGGCACACGAGGCAGCCAAAAGGCATCCAAGAGCAGCAGCTCGAAGGGGCTCAGACAAAGCCGGGTAGAGGGCCCGTGCTCCACACCGAGCTACGGCTTCCGTCTCCACTCTGGAGGCGCTCTGCCCTCCGCTCCGCGCGGGTACCTGGCAAGCTCCCCGAGCTGTCTCCCAAATTCCAGCAAGTCCACCAATTTCACCTCATCTGAATGCGGCTGTTGCTAAGCAACACCTTGTCTCGCTCATTCTCTCTCGCTTCCCTTTTTCTTTCTCTTTTTGGTTCAGTTACATTTTTAAAAAAAACAATCCAGGCTGTGCTGAACGTGAGCGGAGAGAGCAGATACCGCTCCAAGTTTGCCAATGCTAGCACAGCCTCTCCAGCAAAAAAGTCAAGATTTAAAATGATGATGTTTTTACCAAAGTAATGAAAAGAAATTTGCTCTTACTAATCCCTGTACCACTTTATTTCTTATGTTTATCAATAATCCGATGTTACCTGTCCATCCTGTACTCTGGGGTCCCTAGCACTAACCTGCTCCCCTATCCGCCTTCCTCCACACACATCTTTCTGCACATGTGCATGAGGGGTTAAGGGCCCTTTTCACTTACTGAGTTATTGTAAACATGTCAAAGGAAAAATCCATACACAAGATGACCCAAAGCACACAACGGTAATGTTATTTTTTCTTGTGATTTCTACAGATTTTGAATCAGACCCTAGGAAACAAGTGAGGCAATTTATAAATTTCCTTACAGACACTRCACAGAAAATTACGAAGCTGTTTCTGTAAAGAGGCTCATTAATTTAAAAGGGTGGCTGATTCCCAAAGGGAAGACCCACTTCACCGGGAAGGCTGTGATGTCACACTGGGATTTCATTAGCACACCGGATAGGAAAGATGCAAAAATAAAATGTAAATAACTGCCTAATTATGCATGCACTACAAAATGGAGAGGCTCCACAGTAATTAGAAATGTCCATACATGGCAATGGGAACCGTCGGCGGAGCACACAGGGCTCACGCTCTCCAGCTACGGCAGCGCCGCGACCGCCGAGAGCTTCCAGGTTGGGCTGTGGCAAAAGGAGACGGCGCTTCTTAAGCGTGCCGCCCGCAACTAAGCCTAAATTAATGAAATTGCAGAGGGCTGAACCACTGCTAAAGTGAGACACGCTGGGTTCATCCTCCTGTATCACAAATCCATCCCAGGGACGGCTGAGCTCATACGCTAGAGGAAGGAAAAAACTCAATTGTTTTTAACTAAACCGATCCTCGGTAAAGACAGATACAGAGCTGCACACTGCCAGAAGAAAGGGCAGGAGCGACTAGAGAGGATGAACTTAATGACAAGTCAGAAACTAAGATGTTCCCGCTACCCTTCTCCAATTAAAATTTTTTCTTATTTTCATGTCATTATTCTGCCTGTAAAACTAAGGGATTCAGTGTAAATGCTTCATTATTTTTTAGAACTTCTTGTTAGACCTTTTTAATCTTTGGCACAAAGGGATGTCATTTTGAGACTATTTTCCTTCTAAGGGAAGTACCATCTTTGCTCAGAAATGTAGGAAACTTTCTTTGTAGAGAATACAATTATGCAGAATGGCACAAATTTTGCTGTCACTTACAATCCTAAAACTCCTGCGGAGCTATTGAAGCTGCACGGGCATTTCAGGGAAGGATCTATTTTAACTCTTAGACGCTCTCCACTTTCTTTCCAGCAAGAGCTGTCACTTCCCACCTGATCGCTCTGCCAAGACATCACTTCTCCCGTGCCGCAAGGCGAGAGGAGCCCAGTGCTGCCGCAGYGACGCCGCGCTTGGTGCCCGAGCCCGAGGCGCATGGCTTTGGCCAGGTCACCCCCACGGGACTGTTACAGCAACCGGTGGGAGACACTCCTAAGACCTGAGTGCCTCATGGTTCACAGTGGAGCCTCAGGGTCTCCACATCATGTCACCTGCTTCATAGAGGAGTCCTCACCATCACCTTCATGGAATCCATCCACTCCTTCCCCTGCTCCTCCCAGCACACAGAGGAATGCTTGCACCTAGGAAAGCCAAGTTCCTCCTCCTCCTCTGCTCTTTCCAGGCTCATGGAAAACAACCTTAGCCTTACCTCTTTCTTTCCCTGCCTTAAGGCTAAGGCTCCTACCTCTTAGCCTTACCTCTTTCTTTCCATGAAAAAAAAGCAGTTGCCACCACACTTGCCAGAGTAATCCAAGAGCTTGGCAGGGCTGCGCTGGGTAATGTACAACAGGCACCCTCCCTGGGTGCCTTCTGTGCATTTTTCCAGGTGGATTTTACATTCACACTCCCAGAGAGGGCACCGTGGTCCCCCCACACCAGCACCACCCTCCAAACAGCAAAACCACCTCCCTAACAACATGACACAACAAGCACACCCGAGACAAACCAACATGCTTCCCAAACAAGGGGAGAGGTGAGAAGATCCCCAGGTCCCCAGCAGCTCAGTTGCATCTTTTCTTTCAAACCACAATAAGCGGAAGGGAACATGCGCGCCCTGCGAGAGCAGTGGGAAAGCCAGGCCGAGGTCAGAGGGAGCACGGGCACTGTGGCCCCCTTGGTGGCCCTGGGCCGGGCAGTGTCCGCAGAGTGTCCTGCTGCCAGCAGCCACCCTTGCTGTTGGCCAGGAGGGACGTGCTCCTCATCGTGCTTCTCTTGTGCCATCCTTGCGGTGCCACTGAGGTCGTGCTCGCGCAGAGCAAGCCCAAGAGAACAGCTACTGAAGCCTAACTCGACCACCCYACCTGAGCAGAGGCAGTGTCGGCCTGAGAGCTGGCTCTAGAGATCCCTGCAGTCCACCCGTTTCTCTGCAATAGCCTGCCATTCTGCAAAACACCTGCAAATTTGCACAACTATTCCTAGTCTGACACTGAGGATTGAGAAYGGAGCTGGAAAAAGCAGTGTTTCAGTTAAGGTGACACTTCAATAAAAATAAATGCTCTTTTCAAAGTTTAAGAAGGAATGAAAAATAAACAGTTTGATACTTTAGGTGCAAGTTGTACGCTGCTTCAGAACAATAAAAAAAGGTTAGAAATTTAACAGAAATATAGCCTATTTACAAGCCATTCCTTGATTTCACTAGTAAGCTTTCCAGAAATAAGCACAGAATTATCAAGCCAGAAATCACCTGTTCACAGGAGTCAGATAGTGAACACTGAATTCCGGAGAGTGCACAGGTCTGACGGACAAAGTCCAGTTTCTCTGGAAAGCGCTTCCTTCCTACATAAGCAGGGCAGCCGCACTGGAAGTCTGCATGTGTAGTCTTAGGGTTTTTTTCTTTTTTCTTCTTTTTTTAAAGAAGATGAAGTGGGGAGCAATTTCTGGTTTCAGGCTACAAGACTGGATTTGAAACATGTCCTATTTTGTGTGGTCTAGCAAGATACCACTGGTACAAGGAGAATCTTTTTGGCAACTGTTCTGCTGGACAACAACATCACATGAGAGTGTTTTAAACCCAAGATGTATAAAGAGTTTATTATCCAAATGTAGAAATACTCAAATAACCTCACACTAAAGCAGGTAAGAAATGTTAGAGAAGAAATGAATAACAGGAAATCATATTCGAGAACAAAAAGGATCATGAGGTAAGGTGCAGCTGCTGGTTTTTCTCATGCAGTAAGAAGGTTTGTGAAGATCTTTACATTCCTTGAAGATAACATTAGATTCTAACCATGCAATTTTTCCATTCAAATCATTAACAGGATGATTTAAGTTATCTCCTACCGAGGGCTTGATCTGAGACTAGGAATACACTGGAAAGCAGAAGGTGCTTCATTGCTTGCTATATTCTGGAAGTATTACTTAAATTACATTCAAGTCATCAGATAATTATGAACTTTCTTTTCCTTTATATTTATATGGAATATTTATTGAATTGCACAGTGTGCTTTTACAATAAAGTGCTTTTTACGTTGGTTTCTTTGTTCATCCAAAATAAAACTGACAGTTATCCTTTTATAAGCTATTCTGAGAACATTTTCTCTTCTTTGAAACTGATTGATGCACTACTTTAAATGTTCCTGCAAATATCGTTTCAATTCAAGTTTCTGCATAATGTAATAAGAAGATAAAAGAATTCTATACTTCAACAAGAGACATTACAAAGCAACTAGAGACATTATCAAGGGCATTAACAAGCTCCTAATAGCAATAAAACCTTTTAACTGTCTGATGTAGAACATGCTCCCACCAAACCACCACATATTATGGTAATTGGCTCCAATTTCTGAATCTTTCATTGTAAAGTTACAAAGAGTTAGGTAGAACTGAGGAGTGAGCCTGGAATGCACAGCTTAGTCGCTTATCCTCTTTTTATTATTGTTATTATGGTGTTTTCTTTACAATATATGTGATCAGCATGAGCCCCAGCTGCAGAAGTATTTTATATTCTGGTGTAAGGTTGCAGATTCTCATGTTATTTTTACTTCTCAGTATTTAAACATACAGCGTTTTAATCCTTCTAACAGCTATCATTTAAACAGTATTATAATGTTTATGGAGTTTCAGGAACCGTAAGGCAGTGAGAGCCAGTCATATTTCAGATACTTCATATGTTTGCTTATTGCAATACTGGAAATTTAAAAGATGAAATTTGACTTAACTTTAGGGCCCTAATTTACCTTACAAAATACAATGATATTACTGACTTTTTCAATTTCACCTTCATTTTCCCTTCTCAAAAATATATATAGCTTCAACTTGATCAAGGGTCCCATGAATATAAACACGAAATTCAGTAAGCTACCAGAATAAAACCCTAACCTGCATTTACAGCTCTTATACAGCAAGCAGAAAGGGGAGAACTGACACGAGGCTCTGCAGTGATTAACCTGCAGTTTACAGCCATATGTCCTGCTGACACGTCTATCGTGCAGCGAGACTCCGCACAGCCTGGCAACCTGCTTACTCGAGAAGGGCAATGCTATTGGTGCTGGAATCACGCTCTGAAGGAGAAGCTGTCATTTCACATCTCTAAAACAATCCCGGCTTAATGCACAAGAGGCCCAGAAACAAAAGTCCCGCAAAAGAAACACGAAGGGAAAAAAGATCCCAACTACGTAAGGTTGGCCAGACCTCCAGCCCAAAGCGCGGTGCTCAGAAAACTCAGAGCCCGTCAGGCTCGATCTGCGCTGCGGCGACTGGTTTTGGTGCATAGGAGCAAGGCTTGTGGAAGAAACACGTGCTAGAAACACGGCGCGGGGAGCTGGACGGCACAGATTTCCCTCTCACCGGGGGAAGGTCACCCTCGCTCCGAGCCAACTGCCTCGGAGGTGATCGCACAGGCTCCACCGAGATCCTCCATGGGCACAGCAGGCAACTCCCATCTACACCAGAAAATAACGTAATTCCATTATTTCTTCTAATGTCTAACGACACAATCCTTTCATTAGTGTATTACTGTAAATTAAAGTAATCCCTTACTATTGTCATTATCAAAGGCTGCTTTAATTAGACCCACTTAAGTGTTTGCTAAGGTTTTTAACAACAGTGAATACAATTACTACAGAGTTACAAAAACGTTCCCAGCACAAGAAACCTTCTTCAGACTGCTCAGAAGTAAAATAAAGCAAGGACAAATAAACCACGTCTTTTTCCCCCGAATCCTTGAGTGTGCTCTTCTCCTTTCAACCATTGTAAAAGTTTGCAGAAAAAAAACAACCAGGACACTAGGAACAAGAGCACAAGAAGAAACCCACAACCAAATCAAATAGAGCTAAACATTTATCAAAACAGTGCGACCACCATGGCTGCATTTTCAAAAAAACCACATGTAACAGACGTTTTGCTTGGTACTCATTTGCCTTTATGAATTTCCCCAAAGGCTGCATAGCATCGTGCTTATTCTAACTGACTGTATCCATCAGCTGTTGGGGCGTTGCTTTTGTCTGCTGTTGACTCATTAACCGTCAGCAGTGCAATATTAGCCTTGCAAAAATACGAAGGGCATCACTCACTGCCACATTATCTTCTGAACATCTACAGCGAATGCAAGCCCGCTGCTCTGCTGGCCTCCGTTACAGCTCAGCCCTTCTGAAGGGTGGCCCTGTTTCAGGAGGGTTTTAGGAGACTTTCGTTAGAAAAGACGCAACTTCAGCGGCTGACGCTCTGCAGGGGACAAGCAGGCGAGGAGGGCAATGCCACTTCAGCACACAAACAAGACAAAATTTCGCTGCTGCTGCTTTAAGTGAGGCAGACCTGTCGCTCACGCCGGCAAAGCCCCCATTCCGAGGTTATGGGGAAGGCTGAGAGCCCCCTCCAAATAAATAAAAACATAAATAAATAAATACATAAATGACCACGCGGGTTTGCAACACCAGCTTTCACCAGCACGTTCATGCGGCGGAAAGCCGTGGGATTGTTAATTAGTCCAAGCACGCGCGCGGCTGCGGGCCAGGGCGGCAACGCTGCCCCTCGTCCCCGGTCCCCTCCGCGCCCGTCCCCGCGCGGGCTCGCGGCCGCCCGCCCGCCCTGGGGAAGTCCACGAGCAGCCCCTGGCGGGGGCGGGCGGCATCGCGCCGCGCGGGACGCGACCCGCCCGAGCGCTGCGCTGCGGTTCCGCTCGGGTCGGTTCGGGCCCCGCGCCGTCCCGCTCCGCTCCGCTCCGCTCCGGGAGCCGCCTCCTCGTCCGCGCTACCCCGGGGGACTCGGGCGCTTTGGGGGAGAAACGTCCAAAATCTCTGCAGTTTGGGTGATCAAGAGCGGCTTCCAGAGGGCGATTTAGCAGATAATCCCAGCACACCCAGCTCACACGGGGACCTTCCTGGAAAACCCCCTGTTGGAGGTCAAGTTGCCCCCCTGCCACTGTGCCCAAGAGGCTAGGGGAGATTAGACAACCAACCTCCCGCCTGGAAGAAGTCCACCACGTTGACCAAACTGGCCAAGTTCCGGGGGCAGTAAAGCCCTGGGCAAGTTGGTAAGGGCCCCCCGCGCAGGAAGCAGCTCCCACGCGTTGCGGCGGGTCTGCCAGTGCGTGACACTACAGGAGCACACGGCAAGGACCCCAGCGCTGCAAGGACCGCGGCACCGCACGGCACGTGTCCCGGCACCGGGCACAGCAGAGCAGCCTGCTTCACTCCAAACTACTCTCCCAGTACGCTGGGGAATGAAAGCAGAGAGATCAGACAACTTCTGGTTACAAAAACAGTTTGACTGTGATTTAGCAAGATCAGTGAGATCAAATAAACCCGTGGAAAGGAGATAAAACAAAGCTCCTTTGCAAGTTTCTGCTAAACATCACCTTATTTGAACAAGCAAGGCAAGAACAGGCAAGTCACGGATGCGAACAAGCGCAGCCCACGCTCACGGGTAGGAGCTGCCGCTTGCCTGACGGGGCTCCCGGGGCTGCACGGGGGCACTCGAGGTGGTTTTCACCCTGCAGTCCCAGTCCAGCACTGTGCAGGGTGCTGGACGCGACCCCAGAGCCGAGGCTCTGCCCTGCACGCCTGGACCTCAAACGCAGAGGGGCTCGTGAGGATCACGTCTGCAAGGAGCAGCCTGTCCCCACACCTCCCCTCACCTCAAGGGCTCCAGCCCCACCACCTCCCTCTCTGTGCCTGTGGGACACCAACAGCCCAAACCAGACAGGCCAAACCAGGTTTCCTCCACGGTCACGGAGACCCAGGGAGCCTCCCCCGGCTCTGGTGGGTCTCCTGCTGCAGCCCTGTTGCTGAATTGCCTCCAACACTTCAGGAGGAACATTTTCCATTACATTTTTCATTTCCAGCTCTCAACCTTTATATCACATGATTTCAGGTTAAAACAGCAGGAATTTTGTACAGCTTATCTAGTTCAATATGATCTTTCTGTCAGCTGCAGAAAAAAGATTAGTAAAAGTTAAAGCCAAAGGCGAAAATCCAGCTGTGATTCATCTCCAACCTCACCCTAGAAACTTAACCTCATTCCAAATACTTGAGTTGTTCCAGCTGAAACCAAGGGCTTGTATACATGAACATCATTCAGAACCTTCCTGCTTAGCACAACACACTTTCAGGTAACCAGCGTTTCTGCCACACACATTTTTAATGATTCACACAGTCCAAAAACCAAAACATAAACCACCCTGTAGTATCCTCTACCAAATGGGTAATTAATGGTGACCGCCTCCCTGCGGGATTGCCAGCCAAGGGCTCTCTCATAATTCTGGCCAGAGGAGGCAAGAACAGGTAAACACACATGGATATTCCTGCTAACGATCTCTGGCCACAAAGATAATGCCTTTGCATTTAATAAAAAGCATACAAAGGAGAAAAACACCTCACTGGCCTTTCCTGTCTGTCCCTGGACAGAGGGCTTCGCTGCTCCTGGTGGCACTGCCCTCCCAGGGGATCTCCTGCAAGCACCTGCCCTAAAGCTAACACGGAACTTCTCTTTAACGATACCTACGGAAACAGAATATACTGGATTATCAACGGGATAAATATCTTACTGYTACCATTTAACATCTGTTCCCAAATTTAACATTGCCTTCACATTTTATTTCACAGTGTAAAACATACTCTATCATTACCATCACTTCCTGAATCCTCTACAGATCATACGGAAGCCTTCCATGTTTTTCAGGAAGCTCCATCTAACGTCTGTTAACCCATATTGAGAGCAGGCATAGGCCCTGCTTCCTCCATCTAGGGCCGTCTCTCTCCTGCTGATTTCCCTTGTTCTGTCCAGCATCCTCTTTGGTAAGAGCCAGGTACTGCAGTCAGGCAATCAAGTTGACTTCCAGCCTCTCGTATTGGTTCATATTGGTGCCACACATAAATATGTAGTCAGCAATATTTTCTGGTGGCAAAACATCTTTGTTTTTTATCCCATTAAACAGAAATGTATCAAAGAATAGAACATAAGGGAATTTCAAAGTATTATAAATATAGGATTAGGAAACTTGCCAGCAATATCTATTGCTGACAGCTGACTTTATTAAAAGTTCATCAGCATTAATTGCCTCATTGTTGAATGACTTTTGCATGTAATTATCAGCAGTCTAAACACAGATTGCCTCAGGTACCTTATCTAATGCAATCATGTGTTCTGAATCCTATTAAAATAGCTGCGATGCTGTACAGATTATTCTCTCCTTAAGAGTGAGGGAGCGAAAGAAGCAACAGAAATAGGGGGAAATTATTGCGGTCAACCTAAATGGTAGTAATTTTTCTATATATCATTCCCAGATTTCCAGCAATGCCATAGATGCCAACGCAAGACTTAGAGATGCCAGTTCTGCACCAGTGTCATTTATCTCAAGGACAAGCAAAAATTCCTGTGCCCCACTAAAAAGACGGTGCCTGAGGCATGATTGCTAATATGGGCTTTAAACGTCACGCTGTATTTTAATAGACAGAAAGATGGATACATCAACGTCTAAGATAATAATTCTTAGATCATATTTATCAGAACAGGGCAAGGCTAGAATTGTAATTTGAAGAAGTCCAGRTTCCAGTGCTGTGAACTTAATGCCCTAGGAGAGAGGAGGCAAAACCTCCTCTTTGAACTTCTATGCTGTTTTAAGATATTTTTGAGATSTAAAGGTTCAGCATCAAAGACAAAAATTCATACTTTTTTTTACATCAACCTAAAATCTTCAACACCATCCCATTCCCCAAAACTACCTTCTCAATGAAAATTAAATAATCAGTTACAAGTCCCTTTCCTCCTTGTGCCAGCCCTCTAGAGACCACTGAACAGAATACATTCTACTCTTCTCAAATACTACATGCAATGGAGACATGAAGGTTTAATAAATTAAAAATATTACACTGGAATTATGCTTATAGATTTAAATTCTTCAAAAGGATCATCTCCAAAGCCTCAATCCTGATTTTGAAATGGGTTGCTTGTCTTAAGACCTACCACGGCTCTACAGTGAGAAAGTCATAGTCAGATATACTTCAGTCAGAGATTTAATAGTAAAGGACTTCAAAATTGTGTTATGTGGTATTTAAAATATAGCACGCAAAGCCATTTTGAATAAGGACCTTAAATAGTCAATAAAAAGGATTTGATTACGGAACATGGAGACACAAATTTAGAAAATGCACAATATTTTTAAGCAATACCAGACAGTTCTTGATTTTGTATTCTATGTTGTAAAGCACTTTTGTAGTCCTCTTGTAAGGAAAGTAGCTAYAGACATGAATGCTGACATGAATAAAGACGAGACTTGTCACATATTACCTTCCCTCACCCCTCCTCATACTGCTTTTTCTCTCAAGTTTATTAGCATTAATAACTGGAAGCACTGATGTAGCCTTTTAGGGTATTAGACCAAACCTGTAAATTAATGCATTGGTTCATCACAATTCATTAATCAAGTCTGTGCTGGATTTAACAGACAGTAGATTATTAAAGACACCRAATTACACAGACACAAAAAATAAAATAAAAAAGCTCCCCGAGGGTCAGATGTAAAGTGAATGGTTTTACATAAAACCATAAACCTGCTATTAAATTAAAAACAGGCAAAAATTATGTCTGCTGCTTATCTAAAGTAATTTTTTTTAAAAGGGATGCTACGCTAATTTACTTCTTAACTGGTCCTGGTTACACAGCAAAGGACTAAAGGTTAACTGCAATGGCTCCTCTGATGCTTGGTTAAGCAACTTGCACTAACGTATCCTGACGGAGGTGAAGAAATTAATGAAATTACTACTGTAATTCATTACTAATGGAAAATTGTCGATGCTTTCAGCCAGCAGTTCACACAAATTTTGTGCAGACATGAAGACCTAGTAGTGTGACTCATGCTCTTAGGCCTGCTACTCTTATTTCAAGTCCTAGCACCGTTCATCATAGCCAACCTTCATGCCATACTATCTAGCAAAGTTTAGCAACCTTTGATCTCCATAGCTGAGGTCTTTCTACTTGTAACACGGGTTTATGACAGAAGAAAAAAAAMCATGTAATCTTCAGCATCAATCTAAGCAAAGCTAAAATAAACAGAGATATAAAATCACTCCAACTAGTATCCAAACTATAATGAACACAGAAACACTGTAATTTGCCAGCTAATGGTACTAAAAGCAACAGTAAGAATGAGAATAATTTGTTAATTATTATTAATTTCTGGGGCAGAGCACTTAGAGTGAAGTTCGTGAAGAGCCTGTACAAGTCTGGCTCTGTGCTATCCACCCTCTCCTGTCCAGTTTGCATGTGCATTTTCACTAAAAATGCAAAACAGCAG
The DNA here is from genome assembly GCA_003342815.1 of Eudromia elegans. NCBI lineage: Eukaryota > Metazoa > Chordata > Aves > Tinamiformes > Tinamidae > Eudromia > Eudromia elegans. Next base: position 1,639,573 of record PTEX01000126.1, on the reverse strand, counting down.
GTCAAATCACAACAGGATATCAACGTCTGCCCCTCGTTAAGCACATCCATAAAGAGAGATTCATCTGTGCCTACTGAAGTAACACAAGTACGCTATATTCCACTACTTGGACATAAATAAAATATCTAAAATTACATCGTTACATGAAATTCCTAATAGGATGTTTTCTTCACATTCACTTATAGTACACCATTGTTTTATGGTTGTGCTGGAGGAAAATGAAAATTATAATCTTTATGATTTTCCTATTGATTTGCTTTTTTTATTTGCGAGAAAGATGCCGTTCCTGATTGACATAAATTCCCAAGAGATAGGAATTGTGCAGCACAGCTCCCAGGGGAGCAGCAGGGTTAAATTATGCAAACAAAAATTAAAGTTTAAGTATCAGCAAAGTTTTCCCCCAAGGGAAGAAAGATTTAAAAGCGGTAGGGAAATCCTAATTCATTAGGGAATTCGACAAAACACACCCACAGCTGCACGCATTGTTCCTGCGCATCCCACTATCCAAAATGGAAAGAAGATACAGCACAAGATCTTCTTGGGGAAGATTTTAATGGGAGAAGATCTCAGATTTGCTGTTACCTTGTTCCCAGTGAGGAGTGGGGTTTTGCAGATAATGTTAAGTGAGCACAGTGAGAAAGTCCYTACGCATTGACTATTTTACTTGAAAGATCCATGGCCCAGGAGAAGGCAGCGTGAACAGAAGGCATCTGCGAGCCAAATGGATATGGCACTGGGAGGAGCTTCCCTGTGCACGCTGCCCCTCCGTCCCTTGGCATCCCTGGCCGGGATCGCAACCAGTCCTGGTGCTGCCGCTCAGCCAAGGCCTTGGCACCTGTCCCTCCTGGGGATTACAGCACAGACAGAGCTCAAAAAGCAGATACTGCAGCCTGGAAATCAAAGCAAAGAGGCAGTCTTTAGGGACAAAGTAGGCTCTGAACTTATTTAATCTAAAAGGCTTGTGTTATGTTATTTAACACATAGAAAAGGATTACACTTCCAAGCTAACTCTCATTAAAAAGATCTGAGCACAGCTGTTGTGTTACAACAGGTTAGGAGGTACTTCTGCAAGCACAGTCCTCTTGCCAGTACTGCAGGCCCAAACACCACTTCAATCATATGAGGCAACTTACCAAGTTTTTAATACATTATTTTATAACTTCCACTTTAGGATTCAGTGAAATAGYCTGCAGAGCCTCAATCTTTATAACAAGCATCCTAAAATATTTGTGGGGTTCGCGAATCCTGTATTAAAAGCAGCTGACATGAGGATTAGTTTAGCAACAAAGTACACCTTCCTAGCACTATAAAAATAACAATATATTTAATGTTGAAAGTGTTCCTTAATTACACAAAACCCTGCAAAGAATAAGATGCTTTAAATTTATTATGCAAATGCTCTTAATTTATGACAGATTGCTACTTCAAATACAAGTATTAAATCTCTATTAGATTTGTTGAGATAACGCACTAATATGCATCACTAAGGTCTTAAATTTCTAAGTAGCATAGTGTTTCTTTGATGCAAATAAGGATTACCTTAATTAAAACACTATCCTCAGCATCTCAGAAGATTTAATCCAAATCTTTATATAGGGCACATTCATTATCTATCTCCAGTTAATAAAAATATGACCTACTTTTGTTATATTTTGGAATTTAATGTTGATTACCACTTTGTTACTAGAAATAGGATACTAAAGACTTTAAAGACAAGCCAAAAGCAATTTTGCCAGGCTAATTAAAATACTATTTAATGGCCTCAGAAGGAGCTTTATATTTATTCATAAATGCAGAGGTAGTCTTTTGTTTTGTTTTGTTTTTTTAAGAAATGTTTGTAAAATATCGAATTAGGCAACAGATTCCTAAAAACACAGCTATCCAAAACAATCAAGATTTCTAAGCAGTGAGCTTCAAACATGGCCTGAGGAGATTCAAGAACTCCTCCTCGAGCCCACCGGGACGCTCTCAAGCAGGCGAGCTGTTCTGACAAACTCAGCAAGACACGTCACGTGCGGGAGGCCCACACGCCTTGGCTTTGCAGAAGCAAGGCTTAAATTAATCATAACACTCCAAATGTAGCATCAAGTTACTGCTAAGTAGTAGTTTCCACGGAGACCTGATCAAAATATTCCGATGCGCTGCAGCCTGCCAGATCTACAACGGCATCTGAAAGGATTAGCGCACGTCTTAACAAAGTGTGGCTTACTCTGGATTAAATCGTGGACATGATAAACTCCACGAAATGAGGATGTTTGGGAAAGCCAGGGGAGCTACTGCCTCAGAAATAAAGGGAATGGAGGGGTTGGGAGGGAGGGCAGCAGCTGAAGCGGGTGCTGCTCGACTGCCTCCTCGTGCCTCCGCGCTGCTCGCGACGTTGTCCTTCACCGCTTGGCCTAGCGAAGAGTGGCCACCCCGCGCCAACCACCTCCATCATGAGGAGCCTGACAAAAGCGTGCATGCTGTGGGGACAGGCTGTCAGGATTTATCCTTCTCTAYGGGATCTCCTAGCAGGAGGCCACACACAGCCAGCCAAGGCGAGCTTACTGGGAAGTTACAAGGAATCGAAGGCCTGTTGTACGTGGCCTTCGGCCAAAATTTATTGTATCGATTCCCACGCTGCAAATCTGAAAGCATGAAGGTGGACGATGCCACATGCACGAGGTGCAGTAACACGCCACACGCTCACAGGAGAGCTCTGACGTTGTCAAGCTCAGTGCAACATGCATGTCACTGCATAAAAATTAATCACCAGGGGCCACAGAACAAGTTTGGCCCTTGCCACCGGCCCAAACTGCAATCGGTGCAGGATGTTTTGTGGGAAGAGGGACCTGCCAAAGGACGGCAGGTGAGACACGAGGCTGGGGGGTACGTGAGGGCTGAGGCGGCTCGTTTGAGGCTACAAATGCTTTGGCTTGCCCCCGAAGGGTCGAGGCAGCACGAGATGTGCGGGAGGACACGCTGGGGCGCACGGTCCTCGCGCTGGTCCCCGCTGCCGCTCCCRCCGCACGCAGGCCCTGCGCCCACGCAGAGCCATATTGCGGCRGCCTTCTCCAAACCTCCCTCTTTCACACGTCGTGCTCCCTGTCTGGCGCTCCCTGCCTCGCTGCCTCACACTCCTTTCAGCACTGGTTTTAGCAGCACGCCTCTTCCTTACCCCCCTTCCCCCTCRTTCTGCATTTCTACTCGGTATTTCTTCTCCATCTCAATCTTTACACACTACTGTGTCACCCAAGAGCATCCCTGTCTGCCCAGGTCCCCAAAACTCCCTCAGATAAAAACCAGCAGCTAATCACTGAATACAAGGAGTTAATTTTATTAGACAAAGGGTTTTTTAAGCTAAAAAGATCMATGACATTAGAAAACTCATTGTAAATTTTACATAAAGAGGTCCTGTCTCTTTATCATGTACATAAATGTCACCCATTGAAAGACTGTTGTCACAAATGTCTCCCACAAGTGCTGGATCTGTCTGTAACACTGCACGTAAGATGCTCGCTCTCCTAGCGATCTGCACTTTTCGGCAATTATTAATTCCTTAAACATTTAAAATAGACCTTCTCAATAGCGCTTTCACCTCCCCGCGTCTCTGCGGCAAGCTGAGCCGTGTGGCTCGTAGCCCCCCGTTTTAGCAGCCAAACCGAGAGTCAAAAGCAGAATCCTGGGGAAAGCGTAACAGTATCATTCCCATTTCAGCTCACAGTTCTCTCTCAGCTTTTCCTCTCCTGCTAGGGAGCAGACTGGACAGACATCCGGGATCATATTCTAGAAGATCTAACCCACTCTATTCCCTTTTTATCACGGAAGAGAGAGAGAGGGAAAAAACAATAATTAAAAATACCCCACACAGCTATTACCTCTGGAATGGAGGCAGCTTCTGTGTGAGAGGAGCCAGTGCTGCACACTGTGTCCTGCGCTGAAGGGCTGCCTATGGGGCTCAATATCCACCGTGGTGTTGCACTAGTTAATACAACAGCTCATATTAATCCAGTTTCAAACAGGGGAAAAAAAGATTTTTCATGCCATTTCACTAAATAATTTGCTKTTATGTAGGCAGCATAAACTGCATTTCTAATGAGCAAAAAATGAGCMTTGTTCCATTTATATAATAGTGTATGGCTCTACACAGAGACTCTGTGCAACTCTAAACGGTTATTTGGCTGTGTACCTCACTTGCAAGGTTTGATCATTTTCTATCATTTAGCAAACGCRTAAGTATTTCAGGAAAAAAAAAAAAACCAACAACAACACCACGAAAGGACTGTGTCTTTGTGACCCTGAGATCCAGAACTGGCTCCCTTGCTGCCTCATGACATCGAGTGTTTCTTAATTCCACACAATTTGTCTAATTGTCCTTCGACAAAAACACCCCATCTAAAAACAGACAGTTAACAAGATAATAATGCATTTAATGTGAGATGAGATGCACTTCAGAACATATGTTGCTCTGAAACATCCCTTTCAGTCCAATACTGTCTTGCTGCTTAAAATAACCAACAAAACTCAGGTTCAGGAGCCCAGGTGCTAGTAAAAGATGCTTTCTACACTGTCAAAGGAAGAAAGGCCCAGTATTCCTGACCAAAGAAAGCTGAATACGTATTTCTCATACAGATGCACACATACACATATCCTCTGTACACATCGCCTCCATAACTATTACGTGGCACATCTCTGACAGTAGCAAAATCTGGTGTATACCGAGAGCACAAAAGCAAAAGCAAACAGCATTGTAGAAAACAATACTGTGGTGGTTTTTTTTTTTTTTTTAATATTTCTATCTTCATATTTGCAAAGAAAACGTTGAAGGTGTCAATCAAGTGTTCCCAGAGGCATTATCGATATCAGTTTTCACGCAGCCTGAAAACAATTCTAATGCCTCCCCAGTTCCTTGGGCTTGTCACGTGGCCAGGGATATCAGCTGTCTGGGATCGAGGCTGCCCGCCTCGCCTGAGCAGAAAATACATTTACGCTCCCAGTTCTTCCAGACTCGGCTGCCAAAGTTACTGTCTCAGTTCTGGGGGCCAGCCAGACTGCAATCATAACCATCTGGTACTGTGCTTACGTGAAGGCTGAGCCCAGTCCTAGCAGGGTTCAGCCTCTTTCACAAGGAAGTGTCTCAACTGGCCATCACAGACTATTTTCACTCTATCGGGAGCTCAGTTTTCAGCTTGGATCACAAGGAATCTCCATCCTCCATACTACATACGGATCTCCCTCCTCTTCTACAGAAACTACTCAAATACGTACTGGGGTCCTGGTACCGTCACGATTGCTCCTCTAAGGCACCTTCTACATAACATTTCATTCTCAAACTCCAATCCTTYCCAGCAAGACCAGACATTTTTCACATTGATTTTCTCAGGGGATATTACATTCTACGATAGCTGTGTTTGCCAGATGAACTTCCTGCCATACTCTGTTAAGATCCTTTATTTTAGAAATAACTAGTTCCTAGTAGAAACTCCCAATCTGCTACTCTAATAGATGAGCAAATGAGCATGATGAAATGCAGATTGTAAGAGAAAGTGAGAACTTTCAGTAAAACCCATTCCTTAAAGAAGCAAATCTCTACTCTCCCGTTTGGAACAGCATGGGCAAATAGAGCAATTGAAAAGACACCTGGTCTATCCTGACCACAGACATCCTCTGGGAAGCAGTGGTATCCATTTACCATATTCACAATTGCCAGCTATTGCTTTGCAGGAAAATAACAGTTTAACATTGAAAAACTAAGGATTTTACTGTCATAAACCAATCACTACTCAAGCCATTCTTATTGTTTTTCCTACATTCAGTATGAAAGGAGATGTGAAACAAAAAGGTGCAATGAATAGCAGCCACAAAAGACTTCCCGTCACCAAAGTACTAAATGGTAGTCGGCTTCCCACTGGTATACCATACATTTTTATTTCTTATACAGTAATTTTCCAGTACTACCAAAGCGAGAAAGTAGAGTTTGGTCAAACTCTCCATTTCTGCATTGCCACACATTTCTGCTTGTCAGAGGAAAGTCCACTCTTTTTCCTTTGCATCCAAAGATAAATTACCGTATTTTGGAGTAACTCAACTTAAGTTCTGTGATTTGAGCGCAACCTGAAGTTTATTGCAGATCATCTGTTCACATCCTAGTTCTTTTTCAATGCTGCATGTTGCAGCATATCCTCTAGCTCTAATAAGAATAAATAAAGGCAGAAAAACCTTACCTGCGCAGACTTTAGTCTCTYAAATATCACCAGTACCTTGCATGAGCTAAGACTCATCACTTCATATTGTCACAAGCCACATTCTGGCATAAAACTCATCTTTCCCCAGACCTCTGTTCATCTTCTGCTTGCTTCTGGCCACTATAAAAACAAGTGTAACACACAAGAAAAACAATCTTTTATTTGGCACAGATGCACAAACAGAATCATTTAAAGAGAATTTTATACTTCCATGTGTTTTTCTTCCCCTTTAACTAACAAGTGGCACCTACAGGTTTGTTCAAAGTTCAGTAACACCTTCAATGACACCTTCACGACATACTTCCAGAAGTATATCCCAAATCTCTTTCTTTTTGCTACTTGAAATGATTAAGTGGGAGTTAATCGGGACAAATATAATCTCTTGTTGCTGGCTCAGAAAGGGCATTCCCAATTGCTATCCATAAAAATCTCAGACCCTCTTTCTGCTACTCATACAAAGCCCGGGCAAAATACCAAGTAACAAGAATCACACACATTCATATCTTTCTCTAGGTAGGTTTATTCCTCACAAGTTGAAATTTTATTTTATATTTGTTTTATCTAAACATTAATGGCTCCACTTTTAATGATTTGCTGTTATTAAGATATTTTTAGGAGGTGTAACCCATTCATACTTCAGATACATAAGAAACAGCACAGCTAAAATATCATTTTGGACTTCCAATCTTGCACTCAATGTGGGTGTAGGGAAAGTTTTTTGCTGAAAAATAATGCCTGCAAGTAATCTATTTCACCTTAGCAATACATTCATGAGAAAATTCTATAGGCTACACCAGTAAAAAAGAAAAAACACTTGCCTATTTTACCAGTTATTAACAATAACAGTGCAACTCTCCCTCTCCAATTACTAGCTTTTTTCCTCATCATCTCATCTGCAATAAAAACATCCAACTTGCAGACAGTTTTCCCCAGTATTGGATAGGTTCAYCTTCTATGATCATTCTCTCGATTTGAGGCTGATTCTTTTGCCTTAAGTTAGAGGGCTTTTATTCAGTATATGTGGTCTGTTAAACATTTCTAAGCCAATAGCATCAATTTTTAAATGAAYTGAGGTTTAAACCCCTTGGGGTTTTATCCATGTTTATATAAAGGTTACCCCCGTTTTATATAAGCTTTCTCTTGCTTCGTCTCCAAGCAGACTCCCAAGACCTTCCAGCCCAGAAACTCTGATCTACATGTTCAGCCCAGCCGAACTGAATTGCTGTTTTTCGGTTCCTTGTCAATGTAAATGCTACCCTGAAGTCTTTTCGCACCTTAGAGATGTTAGAAACAAATCTTGTAGTYGTTCCAGTACAGTCTTTTCTTTCACTCGCATTCTCATTCTTACTACATGCATCTTGCCTAAATTACAGGGTGGTTTTTAATCCCACACAAAATTCTTGACCTGAAAGAGGTTGGTGACAGTTAAATCTTGTGATACTACAAAACTACAACCCTTGTATCATCCATTCTTTGTAATCAATGTGGAACTGCAATACATAAGCATCCTAATTCATTATGCAGTATTTGAGAAAGGACAATCTAACATCTACACTATAGGCTTCTCTAATAACAATGCAGATAAAGTGTCAAAACAAAATTAAAAACTTACCTATGTTCACTGATTCCACACTCAAGTAGCCAATTTTTTCCTGTAAATCATTTGTCAGTCCATTAGCCCTTCCACATCTCCTATATTTCGCAGAAAACTTGMTCCTGAAAGCTGCTGTTCACCTCATCAATCCATCTTTTCAACCACCTGGAAGTGTGACAGCCTGATTTCCCAGGCTTATAAGACTTTGAGGTTGCTGCCTCAAAGGTCTTACTATCTCAAAGTCATTTTAAGAAAACATCTAAAAAACACTTCAATTCCTTCACSTAGCTTGCAGCTCTTGAGTTAGGTTTGCCATCTCTATAACTAAAAACTTCCACTATTTGTTCTCAGTTCTACATGCAGTTTCTGCTAAAAAGAGAAGATAACAATGAAGCTACATATTTATTTCAGACATTCCCACGGGAAGCTTGGATAAAGTAGCAAATTCTTTGCTATCCCCACACCTCTCTTGCAGACGGTAATCAATCCCAAAAAAACTTTTGGCTTCTCCGAGAGCCACACCATGAGCGCTTCTATTGCCGTCTGTTCCCTTCTAACACCTCCACTTCTACCAAATAAAAACCAGCCTCTGGCATAGCTCTATCCATACCRCTCAGCTTCTGTTCAGCATCTCACATGGACAGTATGCGTCTCTGGAGTGATTATTTAACGTCTTTAAAAAAAAAGAAAAAAAAAAAGTTTTTTTTAATGATTTTGATTGAAAGGTGCTACTCACATTGTCAACTGTGACACAAGAATATCCAGCTTCTGTACAATACCACAGTTTTGTGATCAGAGACCAGTTTTGTGTTATTTTTTTCTACCCTCCAAAGAGGGTTAAAGGTACCTCGATTTTAGCATCTTCATCTTAAAATCACAGCACTGAATCCCTGCAGCAGTTTTGCCACTAGCAGAAGTATAATGTTTAGACTATTAGGGTCTGTGGCACTGACATGAAGCAGTGCCTGAAGATGGGATTAAAGCTAGCTGGAACAGACAGCTCTCCTGATGTACAACTCGGATTAGGCAGCAGTCAATGACTCTTTGTTTTCTGAGAGTAAAATCTAGTCCCTCGATTCTGAGTATGAGATTCAAGACATGTCCAGCTTCAGTTAGACACTGTCAGAAGCAGCCCCATTAAGGCCTCGGACAGTGTCCTGTCTCCCACCAGCAGTTATCAGGCAACTCTATAACACAGCAAGTTAGCTCTTAAATTCTGCTCAAGAAAACTGTGATCATTTGACTATTTTCCATATAAATCAGTTTTCACTTCTTTTCTCAGAAATGTAAAAGTTGAAGGTAATAAGCACAAAGTACTGCCATTGTTCTCCTGCAGAGACCTTTTGTATCAAATTTCATCGTAAAATGACATTTTGTGTTCAAGTTATAAACCATGAATAATGGAAATTTATAATGGGAAATCATGAAAAAATACTGACCACATTTCCATGATCAGCTACGTTCTACTGCAGAATATAMACTGATTACCCACATTACATTGTTTAAGAAATACAAAAAAACCCAAAACAACAACAAAATCAAGAAAACTGCAACGGTTGATACCCTTTGATACCCTATTAGCATAAAAATTAAAGCCGTCACATGCATAATCAACTGAAAATATTACAGGATTTCATTTCTAAAATCCAAAGATTTCCTTAAATTACTATGCAAACCTGTCTTATATACATATTCTTTATGTTACTTGAAGAGTGCTCTTAACCACAGGTTAATATTGTGAGGTTAGAAAACACAAACTAATATTGATATAAAAGCCGAAATATGAGAATAGCTCTGAATGATAACTGCAAAATGCTATTAGCATATTTACATTTCAAGTTCCATTTATGTCCATAATTAAGCACATAAATAAACATATAAATAACATAAATAACATAAAATTAACTATACTTATAAAATACAAAACCAGAAGAAAGTGTTGGCACTGCTATGTGYGTTATGAACAAAGTGACGGGATAATAATGCTTAGTAATACTGTAAGATATATGAAAGTTGATTCCAAAAATTACACTATTTCACAATAAAGACAATTTTCAAATTCTGCCAGAAACACAGTACATGCAGCATTTTATCATCTTATTTCTGATTAACTCTAGCATGACTGATTGCACTTTCACAGATGAGCTGAACAAATCAAGGGATACCAAGTTTTAAATCATCTTTATATCTTTTTTACAAAACTATTTTTAAAAGAAACAATGGAAATGAAATATCCACTATTTGGTGCACTTCACAGCACTTTATGTATAATATATTATAATCTTTGCGTTTCTTGTGGTTATTCACATAGAAATAAGAGGCAGGTAGTATTACACAAAAATGAGAGAAAACTTCAAAAATAACAACAGAAAAAAAAAGACCTTATCCATAAAATGAAAAGATACTTCAGATATATTTGTTTGAAGAGAACATTCCAAGGATTTTTAGCTAGGAGTTCTGTGTTTCATCTTCCCTGTGACAGCATATAACAAATGATAGGGGAAACAATTACATTATTGGTGAGACTCAGTAATTAAAAAAAGCTGATGATCTCACTACTGACTATGCCCCCTATTAGAAGCATTTCTCTCATCTAGAACTCTGCAGTTCTCACTTGCACTGAAGCCATGCTAGTCTCTTGAATGTCAGGCTAATTTCCAGGTTGTGCTGGATATAAAAGTTTCTTTTCAACTTGCAACAATAATAATTTTTTCTAAAAGTTAAATATAAATAGTACATATGGTTGTTATAAATAGTGCCTTGAAAGGTTAGTAGTTCATCTTGTTGGTGAGAAAAGAGTTTTATTTTGGCTCCTTCTACACAGGTAGAGATAATTTTATGTATGGACTTTGGTCACARGGGGGAAATACCTGTCAGTAAACTGGACAGTTACAACTGGATAGTTAATCTGTAATCAGTCTAACACCCTCCCTGTCTATTGTTATCTGTACCTCACGTTCCTCTTTTGGTTACTTCAAATAATGTCTGCTGCACAAAAGGTAGGAGAGAGAAGTGTTCCTCAGATTTATCCAGAGTGTCCTTCTTGTACCACAGGAGATGCAGACGTACAGCTTCCTTGGAAACCCTTTGACTAGTCATATAAAAGGAGAAAAAAAAAAAATCAAACACCTGCCGTTCTCTAAAAAAACACTATCTGAAACACCTAGTGACTCATTCCTAGAGACTAGCAGATACCTACCCATGCCATTAAACAAACTGTTAGCACCCCAATCACTCCATTCTTCAGATCAGAGTAAATCTTTTCTGGATTAGAATGAATGCTTTGGATGTGACATATCCCTACAAAAAAAATAACTGTGCTAATAAGGCCAACGTGGGGTTGGGGGTCTTATTCCTACTTTGAATTCTTGTTTTCTTCTCAGTTAATAAGACAAGGCATCCAAAAMCAGCCATCAAAATTCATTTTTGTCTTACAAAGCTTGTTTTTTCAAGCAGTCAGTCCTACTGCAACAGTTTTCATTTTAGCCTTTCAAAGGAAACTATGGTTACGCTGCTGTGCTGTACATATAGGGCATGTATATATCTATATTACAWTTTTTTTTAAAATGAACTTTCTATTTCAATTAATATCAATCAGAATGAGAAGTTAAGAAGTCATGAAGAAACCAAGTTCCTACAACTTTGATAAAAACAGGCAGCAGACAGAGAGAGGGGAGGAGGAAAGCAGGAGATAAACATCCTATTGATACTTTAATGAGTTGCCCAGAGCAAGCCTAACTGCTAGAACTCCCAGCTGGAAAAGCACCGTCACGTGCATCTCTACCACAGGAAAGGCTTCACATGCACTTAGACACAAGCAAACCCACAGGAAATGAGGCTTTATTAAACGTGCTGCTCAAAGAACTAATTATAAGACAGTATCTGCAATAAAGCTACTTTCACCAGTTAAACAACTTTCTTTTTGTAGACTTTGTTTTCCCTCATAGTGAAATGTCTGACTTTATAGCTATATACACTCTACTGGCTTCTTAGGCACCAATATGCACACTCTAACTATTCTCAGGAGTTTTAGCTTTATTTCTCTGAATCTCATTCTTCTATGTCTGTTTCTCTTCCTTTGGAGGGAAATATATGCACCACAGTCTGTGCTTCTATGACTTTTCTGCCCCAGGGGCTCACAGGCTTACCCAGGTCTTCTTACAACACATGCAAACAAACCATCAGTTAACAGACAGCTGCAACATCTTTCCAAAAGAACAACCTTTAAGAATATTGTTTACTTGTCTGAAAACAAGATATACTCCTATATAYTGTTCAAGCTTAAGTGACTGATTGATGGGTAGGCAAAAGCGTTTGCTTTGACAAAATCAGGTTGACATCAGTTTTCATGTTATTCTTCGCTGTCTGAACAGTATCGGGCTGATCAGATTTGTAATTCTCTTAAAGTACACCAAGCCACGCGTAAGAACTGTAATCCCTCCCTACACTGGCCTTGCTGATTTATCCAATTCAAGTTAGTGAGCAACAAATCCAAATTATAGAAATGCAKTGTATAAATTGCTTCTGAAATACAGCTCCTGAAACACAAAAATCATCAAGCTTCTTAGAACAACTTCATTCATCAAGAGAATAAACATACATTAGAAGAAAACTTACCCATGTGTCCTTTGTTCTTTAGCTTCTTGCTCACCTTTTTTTAAAAAAAACAAAAAAAAAAAAACAAAAAATAAAAACCATAAATAAAAATCTACCTCCCCCCTGCCATTGGCTGCTACAGAATGCCATCTCTGACCAAACAGGTAATGGAAGGAGGTATCTGGTAATAATATTCAAGAAAATGCATGAGTTTATGTTTGAGTACAACTTGCAGTCTCTGATTCTATACATGGCTTTCTTAAACAGTTAATTATATTAGCTTTTAACAAAAAGAGTTGGAGAGTCTGCTCCTCATCTTGGGGGGGTAGGGGTGGGGGAAAGCCAAAACTCTAAGCTTTAATTATTTTTGCAACCACATCCAAATTGAGATCACACATTGGATGCACTATTCAACACAGTTCTCCAAATCAAGAGAAAGAATACTTAAATGATTTACATGCAAAAGAGATAAGGTCCCAACTATATGCTAACAGCTCAGATTTTGATGCGAGTTGTGCCGGAAGCACCTTATTATTCTCTTTCCAGAACAGCAGGGGATTTCAAACTACAGATTTGGCTGAGGATGTAACAGCCACCTGGTAAAACCTTACAAAATACAGACTTCTGCAGAGTCTTGCAGAGATACTTACTACTTTGCCTTACACCACACATGCAAAAGATCTTTACTACTTCCAATACTGCTATACCTTGCCGGTATACCGAGAGCGCCCCGGCATCTTTTCAAGATCTTAGATTCTAGCAACATACAATTTTTCAACACAGACCTTTTAACCGAGAATAACCGAATATTTGGCTTTACCTTAGCTGTTGTATAACAGTTGTGGAATTTAATTCTCCATTTTTGAAGTGAAAATGTGAACATCACTGATTTCTTTTTATAGGTTCCAAATGACACAAAATTTCTCCTTAAAAAACAATATTCAAGGATCTCTCTTTGAAATTCAACATTCAAGGATATACAGTCACACAAACACAGAAGAAAATGTTTGCAGGTGAACACTTAGAGTATATAAACCATATGCTGACCTGACATATCCAAATGYGTGTTCAATATGCTTTTTACATAAATATTCTAATAAATACTGTAAGCTTTGAAAACAAGAACTAATCATGCTTTCTAACAGGCCACTGAGGGGAGAAAAAAAAAAACACTATCATGACAGAGTTAAAGAAAAACAATGAAAACATGTAGTGAAAAAGAAAATTTCTAATAGCAGAAAGACACAAAACTTAAGTGCAACAGCTCCCCACCCTCCAACTCTTTCATGTTTGGTGTGCAAATATCACAATTAACTCCACATTCCTTGGAAATGGTTATCAATATACAAAGTTAAAGCATCATCATTTTTAATATATAAATTGCCTTTTGCTGCTGGCAGGAGGATGGCTACTTCTGACTTTCTTTTTTGCAGAAAAGCTTTAGAGTCATCTGTCAAATCAGTCTTTTCATCTTCTACCAGCATCCACACTCAACTGCTGCTTTGGTCAAAAAGTCCAGTGTTTTATTTTAGGAGAGSAGGAACAAATTCAGAGAAAAGAGCTGAAAGTCCTGCAGCTTCAAATTCCTTTTGTAGCTCATGGACAGTTGAATAGTCTTTGACTTCAAATGTCTGAAACCTACAACATACAAGGAAAATTCATGAATATGCCTTGAATGTAACTATCGATTCAGTTACTTTTCTCACCACAACAGTACTAAATTATACCTTGCATGCTGTGGCTGTATCTTTGTTTCACATAGCACACTAATCATTTTCTCTTTGCATTTCTTTCTGCTTGAGTCCACATCTACCTTAGAAGTTTTCTGAAGAATCAAGTATTCCTAAGCAGTAAAAAGAAGAAAATATTAGTATCCTTGGAGTTCAGTAAAATGTGAACACCTGTGTTAAATGAAAAGATCTATTTCAGAACCTAGACAAACTTTGGAAGTGCCCATCCCAAACACTGAATGCCTGTCTCTAAGAGCTTTAAGACACGGACATTCTCAAGTCATCTAGGGAACCTGGATTTGAAAAATTAACAGTGTCTCCTCCGACATCACCACAAAGACCTGCTCAATCCAGTGCATCTTCACAGGAACGGAGGAGACATGGCAAGCCCAGCTGTGTGGTATGAACACCACACACTCCAATCACAAAGGAAGGGGATATGCAGGAATGAGCTAGAAACATGTCTGTTACCAATTTCTTTTTTTCTTTTCATAAACTTTCTATTTCCTGGGTATGTTCTGGAGTATTTTAGGAATAAAGGAGATGGAATCTAAGCACATTGGAATCAGGAAGCAAGGGGAATACCAGGAAATTTTTACTGTGGAAAGAAAAGCGACACAGGATATAGGCCCACAGAATAACTTATTTTTCTTAAGCCCAGAACAAAGTTTTGGGGACTTCCTACTCTCCTAATCATCAATCTGCTTCCACGATTGTTAATGTTAGAAGAAACGCACACAAAATATTCAGGCACATAGGTTTCAGTGGTAAATCGATAGAACTAGTCAACATTCATTGTTCTTGCACCTTAATGTTGCTCCTGTCACCCTGCAGAAGAATCAATATTATCTTGCCCATGAACATCAGTCTTCCAGTCAGCTTTAGATCTGAAGCCCATTTTTCCACAGTTTTGACGTATTTTGCCTTTGCTCTCATGTGATCTAAATGCAAGAAGAGCATCCAGATTCCATCCTCTGTGCTTGCTTCTCTTGACAAAGTAGTTTTTTCACTGCAAACTGGTGTTGATTGCCTAATGATGTTTTTAAGATGCTGTTGTACCCAAAGAACCAGTTCGTGTACCATGGGTTCAGAAAGATGTTTCTTCGCTTGCTCAAGTAATTTATCTTTCACATCCATACATTGGGCCCTTGTAAGCTGGTCTGAGTTAACAGAAATATCCGGCAGAATTGATGGATAATTGACTGGTAAGTGAAATAACAGCTTTAAAAGTACATCTGTGTCCAGCAGTTCTTTCACAGTAATTTGAATTCTAAATGTAATTCCATGCGTCTCTGAAAAAATATTAAAAAATAAACATTAACAGTGTGCTTGAAATTGAAATATATACACATTAGTAGGTTATGCTATATTCTTTAACATTTCAACTCAGATGACTGTCATTCCATACTTTTTTTCACAAGTAGCATCTCAAGCTATACTTGTACGGAATCCTGAAATGAAACACTTCCATACCATACTAGAAGGAAAGCTATTAACACATTCTAACAAACATTCACACATTTTGGCTTTTCTAAAGCCCAGACAAGTCAGTACTAAAGGATTATCTCTTAGAAACACAGCTTCTATAGGTGAGTATCATTAGCAAGGACAACTGAAAGACTCTTCTGGAAGCACTCAGCACTGGCCTACCTTTCCTCCAAGGGAAAAACTGTGAAAGTTTTACTAACACTACCAGTGCCAGAAAAAAACATGCACTTAGTACTGTATTAGAAGACAAGCATCCAAAGGCAGGTATACACTGAAAAGGGACTCAGAAAGAAAGGAGTAAAATTCTTTCCCCTCTATAATTTTGAGAAACTTTTGAGAAACATTTTTTTTCCTGTGTTTACATGAGACTGAGATAATTAAGATCTCTCTCTTGTGCATTTGACCCTAAACACACAAGGTTTTGATCTATTTCAGAATTATTTTCAGAGTAAATAGAGTATACACACTATGTAGCAAGAAGGCAAAAAGATCCTATCCTTCTGACAAATTGCTTAATCAGATACACATAAKATGTACAGTATAACATATACAAGAGTTACATACAGTAATTCCTGCATTAGAGCCTTTCTTAGAATAAAAAAATGTTTCACAGAAAAAAACAATACAGAAGTTCATAAAGTAAAAAGAGGGGACAAAGACCTAACCTACTTTTGCTTCTCTGCAATAAAAAAGAGGATATCAGATAAAAGGTGATCTTCTTCAGATCTTCTCTGCTTCACCCCTTTGATGCATTCCCAACACTTCACCCCATTTCTTTAAAAACTTGCTAAAATGTCAGGTTGATTCATTCTACGAGGGCAGGAAAAGCCAGTTTTGAAAGACAGATTAGAGCAGAGCTGCGTTTCAGAGGAGTTCTTTTGAAGTGACTTGCTTTCTTGTCCCCCTACCTTATCTTACTTTCCTTTACATGACAGTCAGTCAAATTATGTCTGATTAGCATTGCTGACACTGCTAACCTGCCTCGGTGCTCTCYATGATATTATATTTGAACCTTGTTAAATAAGTGAAAGAATCTAAAAGTGACTTGGACTTTAGAGAGCTTAGCCAGGGGGCTGTGTCCAAATTTCCTTCCTGGTTCATGTGAAGAATTCTCCAGGATAGAGCAGCGACAAAGTAAAACAACCAAAACCTCCAAACCATGGAAGTCTAGCATTGTAACAGAGMGGCCTCCCAACAATTACAAACTATCCCTGCCCTGAAAAAAGGGTCAAACCCAGYACTGGAAGCAGTAGGTACAGGTCCAGTGAATTAAAGGAAATTACACCCATCCACACGCAGAATGGTCCAGTAGGACATTAACGAGGCATCTCTAGGGACCTGGAGGTCCAAGGCAGACCTGCCATCTGGGTCGCTGTGGAAGCTGCTTGGGGAAAGTCGCRCTTGGCTCCGCACAGGGGAACGTTCGTGCGGGCAGAGGCTGTGCGGCACCCGGGGCGGCTCCGCAGGCTCTCGGSCCCCGCGCGCGGCCTCCTGCCACCCCCTCACAGGGCGGGCTGTGCCCAGCTCAGCACTAGCAGCCATCTCTTGCTCCTCCCCAGAACCGCTTCATTTTAAACTATGAGGCCAATAACTTTTTTAGAAARCACAGCCTAAAATTGACTTGAAGAATAATACTCTATTGCCAACTTAATTACAGAGACAGAAAACCACGTTAYCTTTCTGATAATCCTACCAGGGATTTTTCACTAACTTGTCATAACAGATCTGAGCAACTCAGAAGTGATGGATAAATCAGCAGGCCAACCCTGTCCCTTTGGCAAGAGGCTCCCGCTGCAGCCACCCTACTCTTAAGCCTGCAAGACTCTCAGAAGGGCCCTTCCAGGCGACACTGCACTAATCCACAGCACGAGAAACAGCTCTCTCGTCCCAAGGTGCTTCGCCCCGAGCCATCACACTCATTTACATCTGCTTCAGACTTGTTTGGTAAATGGAGAATTGGCTCAGAACGTTTGCGAGGCTACAACAAAGTTGATTTTAACATCACCACATTTATTTTCTACACCCACATCGCAAACTGCTGTCAGAACAAGGAGCAAATGACCACTGTCCTTCACAAGGAGGCTCTACAGAAAATATTTCCTTTGTCTGCCCACATTGCAAGGTCTGCACTGACTCCCCAGTRATTATTTCTGATAAAGAGTGGGATATTATCACTCCGTTGGCATTTAATGTGCTAATAAGACTAAATCCAATACATGTTAACTCACTTCCCCCCATAGCTGCATGCTTATCAGTATATTTAGCTCTAGCATACTTCAGATTTTTTTCGTATGTTCCATGTCAACCAGACAGATATCTCCCTCCTCTCCTGCCCAAAGGCGTTTTATGCAACACATGTGGTCTATTTTTAAATTCACAAAATAGCACCTACTGAAGTACAAGCTTTGAATACATAAATATATTTTTATTGCAAGCCTGGTGAGCAAATCAGAAGAGAACAGATTAACAAATAAATTATGGATTTCTATCTGTAATGTTAATCTTTCMAAACAGACATATAAGAGAAGAAAGAAAGGCTGTAATTAGTTGATTTAAATTTATTAATACATTGTTTTTGATAAAAAGTATATTTTTCAGTTTGAATACTTCATTGTTCAATTCCGGAGAGCTAAAGTTTTTAGCACAGCAAGACATCTGCAAAATAATTTTCTTTCACTTCTACAAACAATAAATCCCGAAAGGCCTCCTTTCTGATCCTATGGATCTACACACAAATTACTCTTAATTTATCAGAGATAATGCAAGAGTCTTACTGGAAGTTATTTCTCTGCACTGTTTATCAATGATAAGCTATACAATTTGAAGAGATAAAGTAAACACAAACCAATGAATACAGCAAAATAATCTTTTCATTTCCAGTGGAAAATGATGGAAATAAACAAGAACACAAGATCCTAACAGACTATGAAAACAGCTTTGTTTAACAGCCCTGCAAGGTCATGTCACATCAATGTAAATATAATAGCCCACTCTTGTTTTGCMCTCATTGTATTTCTCTCTGTATTCTGGGAAGGATTCTAAGCCTTTTACATCTTGATTATTTATAAACACAATTTTTTGCTATATATTATGTATGGAGAAGTATGCACATGTATTTCTCAAAAAGATTTGGAAAAACAGACGTGCATATGCAACACTCAGATATGGTCACATTTTTTAAAATAAACATCTGCTAAGCCTGCATCCTGTATTTTTTAAACTATGCATGAAATTACAAGTCAGACCTTCTCGGGTTTCAAGAAAAACCAAGTCGGGGAAAGAATCCACCAACTCTATTTTTAAAAATGTACCTTAAGTACCAATCCAAAATATCAAATAGCAGGACACTAGACAAGAGAGGAGCCTTGAGCCAGCTAAGGCACAAAACCACTCTGGTCTGAGACGGCACTCGTTAATTGTGCTCTATGCAGACACTAATATCTTCACCCCCGGAGACCATCCACAGTCTGGGCRTTTGAGACCCTCTCACACAAATGAAGGAGAGGTACCAAGTCTGCCAAGGCCTGAGCAAAGCTCAGTTATGCCCGGGATGGACGTGCTCCACCTGCACATCCTACCTGCTAGGACTTCTTCACCTTGCGGGGTGACCGCAGAAGGTACCAAGATGTGGTCCCTCCCTCTCAGTAATCAACCTCACGGTGACAGAAGTGATGCCTCAAAATGACGCTTTGAACAGCGACCACCACGGCTGGCGTGGAGCACACGGCGTCAAGACACCTGCAGCCTCCAGCTCGCGGGAGCTGAGGGGCCCGAGCAGAGCCGCGCTCGCCTCCCCAGCCGCAGCCTCCGGGGCTCTGCCCGCCCGCAGCCTCACGCACTGCCCAGGGCGGACACCCCGAGGCCCCAGCTATCCCCTGCCCCAGGAGAGCGGCAGAAATGCCCCGAAGCGGTCASGGCTGCACCTCGGTTAACCCCCCTGCTCCCACACGGGCTCCGCCACAGGCAGGGAAGGCAGCCGCTCCTCCACTTCCACAGTCCCAGCCGCGACGAGCACCGCACCGCGAGGAGAGCGGCCGGCAGGGCGGGCGGCAGACACCGGCACGGCCCGGAGCCGGGCGAGCCGCCGGCCGCGGGCGGACAGAGCCCGCGCGGCGCCGGGGCGGCCGGCAGCAAGGCCGCCCTGGGGCTCCGGGGCGCCGCAGGGCCGGGGCCTCCCGCAACGGCGGCCGGGCAGCGGCGCGGGCGGCCGCCTTCACCTGAGAGCGCCAGCACCTCGCACTCGCCGGGCCCGCAGTAGATGGCGGCGAGGGCCGAGAGCTCCTCCCGCGCCAGCGCCGACATGGCCGCGGCGGCGCCCGCGACCGCCAGGCGGCGCCCGGCCGCGCCGCCCGCCTCCGCTCGCCCCCCCGGGCGCAGCGGGTAATGGCGGTCGGCGGTGCGGGGCGACGGCGGCGCCGAGATGGTGGCGGGAGCGGGGCGCCCTCCGCGCCGCAGACAAAATGGCGCCGCCGAGGCGGGCCTGGCCGGCGGCTCCGCTCCCGGCGACCGCGGCGCCCCCTGGGGCCGGCGGGTTCGGGCCGAGCGCGAGGAACACGGAAGGGGGAGCCGGGGGCAGTGGTCCCTCCATCACCGCCTGCCGGCAGCCTCCTCCCTGGCGGGAAATGCACCCCGGCTATTCAAAAAACATCCCCGTTCCTCGGTTTAAAAGCTCGCGTGATGATCTCCAGCCCACGGGGAATGTTATGAAATGAATTATACCTCATAAAAACACAGTGTTTACAGTAGAGCTGTGAGCAGACCTTCTCTGGGCTTTCTTAAACCACARAGAATCCCAGAATGGTTGAGGTTGGAAGGGACCTCTAGAGATCACCTAGTCCAACCCTCTGCTCCAGCAGGGACACCCAGYGCAYGGGGCACAKSGTGGCACCAGGCGGGTTTGGAAGATCTCCAGAGCAGGAGACTCCGCAGCCTCTCTGGGCAGCCTGGCCCAGGGCTCCGTCACCTTCACAGGAAAGAAGTTCTTCCTCACATGGAGATGGAACTGCCTGGGTTTCAACTTGTACCCATGACCCCTTGTCCTGTCACTGGCCACCACCAAGAAGAGTTCAGTCCCATCCTCTTAACATTCTCCCCTCAGGTATTTGTACATGTTGAGAAGATCCCCTCAATCTTCTCCAGGCTCAGCAGGCCCAGCTCCCAGCTCACTTACTCTTTCCTCATGAAACACAAGTTCGAGTCCCTTCGCCATCTTGGTTGCCCTGTGCTGGGCCCTCCCCAGAGGCTGCCGTCCCTCTCGCGCTGGGGAGCGCGGCACTGCACACAGGTGCTCTCCAATGGGAACCCGCAGGAAGGCGCATCCATCCTCCCCTGGGCCATGCCGAGAAGGCCCTGGCTCCTCACAGCTGCTGTTTAAACACATCGTGAGGGTACCCGATACACCCGTGCTCACCACCATGCAGCTCCTGGGGCTGTGCYGGGGACAGGCCTTCCCGCGGTCACCTGCCACCGCCGGGGCTGCCGCTGCCTCCCCGGGCCAGCCGGCTCAACGGCGGCGTGTATGACCTGAAACTTGCCGTATTAGCTCGCCCCTCGCTGTAGGTGGGAAGAAAATCCCAGAGAGGAGGTGACAGCGGACATACATCCTTGAAGTTTATTTACTATTATTTATTTAGCATAAAATCGCTTTAGAAAAGCAGAGGATGGGTGGCCCATTTTTTAAGAGTAATATACAATGCTGTTTCAAATTCCCTTATTTCTGTTGAAACYGTGAGGAATATTGCTGCGGACCTGGGGACGAGGGAAGCAGCAGGAGCAGAAGCAGGGCTGGAGCTGTCACAAGTACTGCTAGGTAGTCGCTCCTGCTCCTGTCAGGAGGCATCTTTGGAAATTAGCCTTAAAAACGCCTCATTCTATTACTGAGAACTTTCTTGCCCCTGGACTTTCCCCCTTCTCCTCATCCACTTTGCATATTCCATTTTTCATGTTTAAATAAAAAAGTCGATGTAAATGTCTTTTAAATTGACACTATCACAAGACATTGAGGTCCCTATGAATAAGTTACTGCACTCTGACATTTGGAAGTCATCAAATGAGACAGTATAATGTCAGCTTGATATTTTTCACACTATGAAAATATCAGCTTCATGTCAAAGATCTAAATTCCATCTTAATGTAATTTTTTTTGTATTCCCAGACTAGTGAAAATGCTAAATATTTAAATTTGAAATGAACTTCTACAGTTACAATTTGGCCTTCATATTCCATTATTATTAAATTGGAAGTCAAGATCTGTTTTCCCTCTTTTYTAATTCTTCAAACATTATAGTGTTTGATAGAATAATATTAACTGTATTCTTTTCTCTAAATGAATGCTTTCCCATYAACACATGGCAAATTAAGTTCAAAAAATATCTTCCTTTTAAAATCAGTCTRTATTAAAGCAGCCCTGGCATCCTATCTTAGGCAGATACAACGCTGATGATACCAGTATTTTCCACTTTTAGTGAGAAAGAAAACAGAATGCAATCTTTCATGCTTATGTAGGGTTAATCTTCCTAATATTATTTACAAAAGTAGCAGCATCCTTTGCTTTTTCCTCACTGTAATTATAACTCCTGTAGTTTGGGTGTCACATCAACAACAATTTCTAGAACTTTCATATAAAAGTGTGTATTTAGACCCATTCTCACCTGGCCTGAGTGACTGACAGAGGAAGAGTAGATAGACATTTGAAAAAGATGGCAATTTGGAACCCTCACCGATACACAGAATTTCTTAAAGCGATTGCTGCTAGGCCYGCTGGCGCATTTATTGCAAGGGAAGAACAAAGCTGCTTAAGAAAGACAATGGTAACAGACAGACACTTCCCACGTTCAGCTGCTRGCTAATGTTGTGCCAGGGCAAAACGACACAGGATGAAATAACATCCCAAGGAACTCCAGGCATCCCAGGACAAGCTGTGAATTGCATCGCCAGTACGGGGAATTGACGATAGCCAGAGCTAACAGGACACGAGCAGCAAGAACAGAGAGCCAGGGCACCAGTGCRGAGCCACAGGCTGCCCAAGGGATGCAATGGCAGGAGGCCGGGCAGCAGCTCGGTGCAGACTGGCCTCACGCTCCTGGGAACACAGGTGGGTTGAGCTCCAGGCTCAACGTATGCGACCTAAAACCTGGGACTTCTCCCCAGTCTTTTCCTGTCTGGTACTGAACAGTCCCAGACACAATTGCTGCTGGGCACCACAATATCCTTCAAGTATTTGTCTCCACCTGCAGACCACAAGAGCTCTGTTTTAACTACAGGAAACAAACACAACAGGTGAAACAGCACCTGAACACCATAAAGAAAACACTTTCTCTGGCTAAACGCCAACCTGCAACTCTAAAAAGCAACCCTGTTTTATGACCCAGACTGTGCTTTTCCATTTGCATGCGCACACATGTAACTTGTTTCAAGATGCCAGGTTCTGCACTTTTGCTTCAGAGACCAGAACTTSGTATTGCTTCAAAATTCCCTCAAAGGGCCTGACAACTTTTTGAGGTTCAGGGATTTTACATGCATACATGTACCCCTCCTTTTGTCACTACAGAAAACGGTACTGCCCCTCATCGAGCCTTAATTATTAAAATATCATGCTGAAAGGTGAGAGTAAGCATTTAAATCACTCTTTTCAAAATTTTACATTAAAATTCTAATCACAAAAAACAAACTTACTTACTTTTATCCTTCCTTAGTACTACTACTTGTAGAATTAAATTATTAATCTAGACCTTATTTCCCCTTCCTCCCTTCCAAGTTAGAGCAACGCGCAGCTTGTCCTTCTGAAACACCTGGCGTTCCTTGGGATGTTATTTCAGCCGTTCAGGATGAAGATACTTCTCAAATGCTSGTTTTCCGAGATCTGCTGGCTTGGCTGGCTACTACCAGTCTCGTCTTTCTTCTCTGATTCTATCTTCATATGTTTAGGTGAGCAGTACAAATATGTGATTAGCTGTAACACTATAATCTCACATGACACATATAAGAGCTAATAATAAAGCTAGAAAYATCATCACTAAACACCAAAGTTAAGAAAAGTATATTTTTTCATATTTTTTTTTCAAATAATGAGATATCACATTTAAATTAACAATGGCATTGAAAAGAACAGTTTTAAACCTACATAAGATGTGGCATAACAGAGGACAAGAAACTCACAAAGCGGCACATGCCATCTTTTATCAGATTTAGCAGTAATCACAACTTCCATAATGCTCTCGACTTCAAGCCTCTGAAATAAATAAGGCAAGCTATTATTTTGAAGCTTCTGAGGCACTCCTTTGCTCCATGTGGCCATGAGAAATACAGAACCAGAATGATGTGTATCATTACCCAAATGTACATGTGAAGAAAAAAATAAATAAAGCAGTATCCCCTTCTTACTTGACCATTAGGACTGAGAGGAATAGCTCTTTTATAATCAGATATAACTCTTAATAAAAGCTCACACACTTCTCATGTATCAGCTGCCCAACTTAMATGAAGATTTTTCTTTGCCTTAAATTATTTTTGAGTCAAATACATAGGAAGCATTCTGAAAACAGAGTGAAAAGGCATGGAGAAAGCAGAGAGGGGTGTGTGCTATTTTCTGCAGATTCTGGATTTTGGGGTAAGATTTATTCCTATCAGCAGGGCAGTTGCCTATGAAGTGAGAACAATTTATTCCATTAGTATCTTAAAATTTGGAAACTTCCCTGGATCATTTTTCCATCCAATGGGATGAGTTGCTTGACAACAACATTGTTTTCCCCACTCCTGCCTCAAACAGCTTCCAGCATCATTTAAACCTAACCACTTGTATAAAATTAATACATAGCTGGTTTACGGTTAAGGTTGGGAAGTCCAGTGAAGAAATTCCCACTTGACAGGTTACAGTATGATATTCAGTTATTCCTTCCAGTCCAAAGTGTTTTGTACAGGGGACTCATTCTCAAGAGTAATGCATGCTGAAAGGGAAGAATAATTTAAATTTAGGGCTATGTAGCCCTAAAATTTATCAAGACATGCAAATTTAAAGCTATTACAGTACAAGACATAAAAAATGTCAGTTTCCCTTATTTAGCACAATATTGCTCAAATTTTTGCTCCAAAGGGTCACACAGCATGAACATGCATTGTTCTTACAAATTGCTCAAATCAGGTTTGTATCTTGATACTTCAGATACGTTTTTAGCCAAGTTACATACACATCTGTACTATCTACTATAATTACTATATWGAAATGTATATTACTGTGTATACATACACCTTGTGTGTTTCTTCTTTCATCTGAAAATCTGCAGTGCATTGGTAAAAATATGTAAATACACTGGAAGTATACAATTTTCTTCCAAAAAAAAAGAACTTTTAAATACTCAAGTATAATTGTATTTAAACAAACCCTTTTAGAAATGTCGTTTTAAAAGTAAATGTAACAGATACACTAATTTCCTGCCTCTAGCAATTAGCTGTTCTTCTGCTAAATTACAAATTTAGGCATAAGTATTTTCTCATTTGCAGCTTAACATGCCATTAAAAGCACTTGTACTGTAGTTCCTTAAAGAGAATAAAGTTGACTGTTTCTTCTCTGAGGAAGCTTGCATTTTAACAGGCAAAGTGTTGATGTAAAAGCAAACATGCAGCTGTATATAGTTAATAAAACCTTAAGTTTGTAACAATCTATCTTTTACTCATCATATGAATACCCAAGCACTGTGACTATGTAAAAGCACTTATGCGATTTCCAGTTCTTACTGTTTTACGAAGTAATACCAAAATCAACTCCAGTCAGAAACAGAAATCCAAGGTATTTGATGCATTGCTGGAGGTATGAAATCA
This sequence comes from Eudromia elegans, assembly GCA_003342815.1. Lineage (NCBI taxonomy): Eukaryota > Metazoa > Chordata > Aves > Tinamiformes > Tinamidae > Eudromia > Eudromia elegans. Next base: position 1,614,125 of record PTEX01000126.1, on the reverse strand, counting down.
AAGAAAGAAACCTTATTGTCACAYACAAAAGTGGCAAAATGAGATTTTACAGTTCTTAAGGAAATTAAGATAGATGTTTTTGCTACTCTAACTTTATTTCTTCAAGTCAAAACACCATAAAGCATCACTGCATTCAACAGTGCAATTGCCCATCTTCCCTTCTCACYCCCAAAGAACAGTGGTGATAACACAGATAATCACAGTTGCAGAACTTTGGTTTAAAGTTCCAGTGTCCATGAATCCTCAGTTCATGAAGGAAATGTTTTACTTTTGACTACACACAACAGGGGTAGTTATGAAGTCCACCGCCACCAAGCTACCTTCATCCTGTCCCAAACAGCGGAGAGAGAATCAAACGCAGGGCGAACATCCAAGATAGTGAACTGGTAGTTCTTATCAACCTCTCCGCCATCGTAATAATCAATAACGTATCGCACTTCTTTTCCACATCGGTCAACAATCCAATCATGTCTGTCGAAAGGAAGCTCRTACCTGAAAGGACAGATAGCAGACGGGAATGTTAGCTTAATGGATATTACAAATCTGGGAGAGGAAGCAGCACTAAGAAGCTGCTAAGATATATTTATCCAGATGCTGCTAGGTTACACCCACTATTCCCATTCTGTGGAAGTTAAGAGCTTGCAATTCCCTTTCTAAAACATCTTAAAATTACATCTACACTGCACTTTCAGACCCATGCCTTCCTCCTCCTCCTCGCTCCAAGTCCTGCCCACATACCCCATCCAGGAACGTATTCTGGCTCTTGGCGAGTACTCCTTGGCTTTGCCTCCAAATCGCATCAGTGTTGGACCACAGGGACATTCCCTAAGCACAAAATTAGAAAAAAAAAAAAAAAGAAAGAGAAAATATTTTTAACTTCTAAAACAAAGGTTTGTTCTATTTAAACTCCCGTAATAATTGTTTTAATAACAGAAACTAAAGAGAAATAGCAACAGTAAAACATATGTAAAAATTACAAATTACATAAACCAGCTATTTTTAAAAGGTTTTGAAGTTCCAGTTCCTGACAACACTTACTGCCTGTAAAGTGCCTTTGATATGTTCTACACCACTCTTCTAGTATCAGCAGAGCAGATCTCAGAAAACCTAACCCAACAGTTTAATGGATTAAAAATCAGAAAAATGTTTAAGAACAGAAAAGCCTCATCTGAGCTATTGTGTAACAAAGGTCATRGAATTTCACACAATTATTCCTACATCATAAAGTGTGTTTAATTAGTCCATCTCTTCTGGGAACATTGACTATGCTCGTCTAAAAGAAGAAGAGTTTGCCCTTTGCCAGTCACTTTTAATCTGTGTAAATTTACAACTATATCAGGTTTGCAACATAACAATTTTAATTAAATCGTTCTCAAATAAATACAGTAAGAAGTCAGCTTCTCCAAATGCACACTATATACACCATTAATAATAGTTACTCAGTTTTAGTCAAGTTCTTCTGGACAATCCAATTATGCATTAATCAAAACACATTAATGCAGGCACCAGGATACTTCAGGAAAAATAAAGTGACATTCTACTTCAAACTATTACAGAAGTAAAAACTAAAAGACAGGATTTGCCTTTTATTTCTTATGTACTTACACAGCATGAAGAGCTTCCCACTTCAAAATTTCCTTCCAAGCTTGCTCATTATTTTGATTGTGAATCTTAATGATGTTGGTCATGTCTTCACTCGTTATATCRTCGTCTTTCCACCTCCACCTACAAAATAACAGTAAGAGAACAGTTCACAAGTGCAACTGCATAACTACCTCAACCTTCCTCAATTCATCTGCTAAGTTTTTGAATTCGCAGATTCAAGGGCTTGCACAAAGCAAGACATTTCCTGTCAGAGGGGATAAGAATCAGATAAGATAATACAATCTTATTCTTTATTTTAAATTTGTTTTGAAAACAATGTATTTTTAACTGAAAATTAACCATTTACTATTTGGAATCCATAACTCTAAGCAATATCAATGAAYAATGGCTAACAATATATTACTTCATAAACATTAGGCTAACATAAATTCTATCGGATAATTCAGTTTATTTACCCCTTTCTTAGCATAGCATTCCAAAACATTTGCTCTGAAGGATAGACCCATTTCTTGTCAGAATGTGCTCTAGGAATGGAAGATTCTTCTCTAACAGTTGACAGTGGAAATGGCTGACCTGGGGATGGCAGCTGATTAGGAGGTGGCATCTAGAAAATAGGAATAATCATCTGAATAAAAAAATTATCCATGTAGCAGGAAAGTTTGTATATGTTATACTGTTTGAGAAAAATCAAAATGATTAATCATCTGAGAAAAAGACCAACAACATCAGCCGTTAAATTAGTCCACTAAGTATTCTCTGTTGCAATAGAACTCAGGTGACAAATTTGTGCAAAGACGACCGAAAGAGGCCTTTTTGCTACACTTCACTTTTCAAGTCGGCAGCGCACTCTGTAAACCAGAGGACACCCCGGAGACACCTGCTTCAGAACCTACACATACAACCATTACAGAGTATCTAGAAACCATTATTGTAATATAAAAACCCATGCACATGACTAACACATAGAAATAACCAGTAAAAGATATTTATGAACTGGTCAAACATTTCTTTGAACTGAACTTCGAAGAAAGTGTTAAATAAGATCTAACATGTTTTATATATATACTTCCATACCATATTAAAAAAAAAAGGCAAACAGGAAAATCAGAGGTAGAGTGAAAAAATAACATCAGTTGTCAGAGTTTTCACCTCAGGCAGGGGGTCGCTAACTACAGTTACACTGATTACACTCTGGTGGTATTTCAGGAGCAGCAAGTGTGAAGAAGCTGTCTGAACCAAGTGAGTTACCATGTTGCTCGGATCTATGTCATCTTCCACTCGAGCTGCCCCAGACTTCACTGGACACGCGACGTATTCATATGCTCTTTCTTGATGCGCAGGAACACTGGTCTCACTCTCAGCACTCTGATCAGGAGTCTTCCTGTGCATTGGACAACCTATAAAGCAGGAAAAAACAGTACACGTATCACTGCCAAACACAGTCTATGGGATGTGACAGGAGTCRGGAAACTAGAATTCACTGACTGCTAATATCAGCTGATCTGGGCAAGAACTTCAAGCTTCCGTARTCAGCTTTTTCCCCATGTATTTCAGAGCCAGCACCACAGTTACATCCCAGTTTCCGACGCTGTCCCTGAACCCTCGTTCCCAGCTCCGTGCTGTCCCACACTCCCAGGTGTTTGCAGCTAACATCTCCACAGCAACGTAAACTCAACATGTGTTAAWGCCACCAAAACGGAGCCGCTGCTGTCCATCCCCAGCTGGCTGCCTGTCCCTGGTGGCCACTCTCGCGAGGCCTCAGCACCGCGGTGTGCACCRGGCCGCGGGAAGGACCTGCAGGACCCTGGCAAACGCGTCACTGCAGAGCGACCCGCAGGCGGCTCTGCTCGGTAGGTACCTGCTCCCTGTGCAGCCCGAACTCCTCCCTGCGCGRGGCCATCGCGGGCTGCCTGGGGGACGCCATACTATATAGGTGAACGCAGCTTCCCTAGTACCTACCGCTTGCCTTCTGTGCGTGCATGGGGCACCCTGCGGCCGGAGACGCCTGCGGGCCCTGTGCGGCAGCAGCCGGGTGGGACGCGGAGAGGCCCATGGCGCCGCTCCTCGCCGCTCGAGTCCTGAGGAGAGAGCGAAGCGCGGCCACCACCGTCACTCATGGGGGCGGCGGCGGCACCTCCGCACGGGCAGTGACCCCCCGGTGACGAGGGGACACGCCAGGCACCCCCGCCACCACYGCAGCCCYCASGGCTCCCGCCGGCACCGCGCGCCGCACATGACCGTTGATAACAACCGTGCGCCCCGGCCCGCCGGCAAGGTCAGGGCCGCCCGCGCCCCCCGCGCAGCCCCAGCCCGAGCGGGGAGGCGCGTGCCCGTCCGGCGCGACGCCGCCAACGCCCCGAACACCCGCGGCGCCCCCAGCGGCGCCAACGCCCGCGCCTCACCTCGGCCCGTCCCGTCCCCGCCGCCCTCCCCGTGCAGAAATCGCCTTTGAACCATTAGCTGCAAGGCAGGCAGCGCTGCCCCCTCC
>PTEX01000126.1:1538343-1609907 GCA_003342815.1 Eudromia elegans | reverse complement strand
AGGAGGAGGAGGAGGAGGAGGAGCGCGAGACTTCGCGCGTAGTTCACAGCGTCCACCGCTCTCCCTCCTTCCCCCGCACCCCTGAACGCGGCCCGCGCTGCACGAGAGCCGCCCGCAGGCCCTGGGAAGTGCCCTAGGAGCACCGACCCCGAGTGGCACTGCAGGCATTCCCACACGGAGTCATGTACACACAGATCTGCGCTCGACAAGGGGTTTTCCCTTCCCTTTTCAAAGGGGTGAAGATAGCACACAAAGAATATMATTTACCAAAGAAACTAAATAAACCGTGGAAGGCAAGAGAGGAAAAGAAGTGAAAGCCCTGGAGGGCTCTGGATCTTCTTGGGGTAGTTTAACAGCACAAAACAAAGTTCAAACATGCGGATGGCTCTGGGGTTGGATGCAAGTCTGCTGCTCCGGTCACTGGTTCTCTGCACACACAGGGCCGAGGACCAGCCCTGCTGCGGAGGGGCCCCTGCCAGGATCCAGTCGCTCGTACAGCACACGGCGAGAGCGGCTCCCCGGGCCGGGCCCTGCCGCCGCGGGCCAGCTTCGCTGCAGAACACGCGTGCCATCGCTGCAACCACGTCTGATACCATGATCCCAGCAACCACACCGGGGAGTCTTCCTCAATGCCCACCCTAAGGTTTAGGTTTGGTCACGGTTGTAGCCCTAAGTGTCCCAAGGCTGAAAAAATTTCAGTCCTTAAAAGTCCGGTCACTTGAAAAGTTCTGGCTCAGGCCTCGTGCTCCTTCCTCATCTTTCTAAAATGAAAAAGGTTCATCCCATGGTCTCAAGACACCATATCGGCCAAGTCTCTGTGAATTCAGTCCAAAGTAAAATAAATGTATCCTGACAGAAGAATTTAAGTACATAAGCTAGTACCATCTCAGGGAGGAAAAATTCACAAAATAAGAAACTGTGTTGTGTTCTTTTATTAGGAAGTACCAATACCTTGCATACAACATGCAATTTATTGCTTATTGACATTATTGCAATAATATCAAAAAATCAGGCAATATAACTTTATGCAAGCTGCTAAACTGTTCAAACAAAACATAGAAATGCTCTATCATACCAATGAAATGCAAACAGATCATTCAGAAAATAATAAAACAGACTGATACTCATAATATTTCATCATTCACTTTACTACAACTTGATTACTTTTGTAACCAATCTCCAGAATGATTATACTGCATTTTTAAGTTCTTGTGCAATGATAAGGATTGTTACAACACTCAGGCCACATTACTGCCTAAATTCAGTAACATGACACTAATATTTTGTGATAATATTAGTTTTAGTTTTGCTGCAAACCAGATTGTCAGGATTTACCAGAAGACAGTAGAGAAGAATTTACAATTTTCATCCTCATTCTGCACATAAGCTATTTTTTTTACAACCTTTATCAGGTTTGGTTTTAGACAGAAGTTTATATAAGCATTTTTAGAATTTCATGAACCATTACTTTTATCTAAATTGTAAATATTTTTTTCCAACTTTGTAATTTGATTTTCTATCTGGCTACAATTTGTACACAGTAAACTATTCTACACATAAATATGTAGATACTAACAAAATGTACCTCCATATGTATGTAGATGTACATGTGTGTGCAGACTTTAAAGAACACTGTGTCATATGCCTCCTAGAAACAAACCCGGGATATTTGGATGTGTGCATACTAAGCATGCAAATGATACGCCGGAGCTCATGACTAGCCCTTTTCTTCCTTTCCCCCTACTGTACAATGGATTATCTGGTGAAATTGGATTAGGATTGAAATAAAAATGGTTTATTATGCATTGCATTCAAAAGTGTTGCATTCTATATTAGAGCTTAGTATTAATATTTAAATGTTGTTTTCAAGTCTAGCAAAATTTTAAAAATACCAAGATTTAAAATCTTAGAAGACAATTTACATGCAACATCTTCCTTGTGGGTACAAATTTTCATATACATAAATATTTGTAAGCTTGTAAAAGCATACCCTGTCCACAAGACATTTTTGACATCCCACAGACATTAAAAATAAAGATTCACTACAGAATATGTTTTTTATTTTAAATTTCAATGACCAGGAAGGTATAGCACACAACCTTTTTGGCTGATACCGAAACATGCTGAACTCTTCTTAATTCACTCTCTTAAACACATTTCTTCACACTACAATTAGATTAAAAATCTTGTACATAATTATGATCAGATATCCTCCGAATTCAAGACACCGCACAACAAAAATGATCTCATAAGATCTTCTGACAAAAAAAATTTCTTAAAACATTTTGTTCTTCATAGCTACCTTCCATTCTTTACTTTTCTATAAAGTGCTTGGTTATTTTAAATAGAGCAAGAATTTCAGAGTAAGGAGGTAGCTAGTAGAGATCTGCAATGGATAATAGACCTTATTATGTATTACCTCCTAGAACAACTTAATCACAGAGCTTTAAATAGCCCATCACTCATCTTCTCTCCTTGCAAGTTGCTTTCAGAAAACCATAAGACCTTCATCTGTCTCACAAAAAAAATGTTACCTGGGGTTGGATGAATGATAAAGTCTGTATATATTTTGATTTGCCTGGTGCCAGGATCTGAGCAATGAAGTGCTGTTCTCCTCCCAGATGTCAGATATATTCCATGGAGCGACAGGCTCCACCAGGGCAGATCCCTCCTTGTAAAGTCCTAGAAACCAGTTAATGAAGTTGTAGAGCAGGCTTTTCAAAGTATGAAACGGGCATCCAAACATCCCCATCTGGAACATTTTTCATATGAAAATTCTCTTTCCTATTTATTTTACTGATGCCTTTCCCTAGGAACAAACACTACAACAGATACTAAGTTGATGTAATTTTCAAGCAGCCCTTTGATTTCCTCTGAATGGCTCAGCAGAAGCATCACAGAACAACTTCATCAACTTCGCTGTTACTGGTCTTTCAGGGAAAGTCTGTGTTTACATGTACTGATGCACACACTAGTCCATGACAAAAAGTCCTCTTCACACATTAACAACTAAAAGCACATTTTATGCAGCTCAGAGATTTTTCAAAGAAGGAAATTTCATTCGCCAGTGAGCACAGAGATATAGAAATGTCTAATACTTTTTGCTACTTAATATGTATGAAGTCTCCTCCACCTCTCCTCTGCTTGCATACACTTGCTCACTTGTGTAAGTTTTTTCCTCTTAGGTTAACATGAATTCTGTATTATGAGTAATCCTTCCCCCTCATTTTTAATATAAAGATAGAAGTAATTCTCTTTAAAACACTATAATTAATTTTTAATAGAATTAATGCAAAGTTGGGAATCGTTAAGAATATATAAAGTCAGCTTGTCTCATTCTCATGGGATATTGTTCAAAAATCAATAGTTGTTTTAAGCCATTAAGCTAAGAAAGTACTAAGCTCACTCAAAATAAAATGCATTTATAGAGGTAGAGTAGGCTTCAGCCATGGAATTCTTACCACTTAAGTATGGATACAGATGCCCATTAAGCATCTCTATAGCATGAGGTTTTCAACCTCGCTGAAATCTGTTTTAACACTCATCTAGCCAATGAGTATTTTGAAGTATATTTCCTCTCTTGAAAATACTGCATCTGCAGATTAATTATCAAAGCAAAACCTGACCTACCAATTTCCCACAGTAGCTCTGAAAATGATAGTTATTATTTTTTTCATTAAAAGAYGAGCCATACAAAATGAAATCTTACGTTCAAACACACTGGTGCAAATGGACACTGCTGTGATCACTGTGCTGATTTAGTGTTATCTAGTATTGAAGAACATAAAAGAGAAACAAGATATTTAAGCATTTTTAAAGATCAACTCCTTCCATTTGATATGTCCATGCCAAGGGAACCCAGTGACGCACCCAGATTCTGCTTTACACTTGACAATACAACTGGTAAAAATGGAGTTTTAGACATCCCCTCCAAAAGCAGCACTACTACAGTGACCCTTAGTCAGGCTTTTACTCTTTTGCATAAAAAGGAGGAAGCAGCAGAGACAGGCTTGCAATATGAAATGTAYAAATATTCCAACACAGTTTTTAAAAGAATAAAGTGCAATTGAAAAATGAGTGCCAATGCTACCTGTGCTATCCTCTAGGCTTCTACTGGCGGGCAGAACGTGCACTATACTGATGTGCTCTCTACTTCATGACTTGGCCATTTATTATCCTCCTTGCCCAATTCAGCAGTATTTTTTTTTTCCCCATAACAAGTTGTCTTGTGACATACGGTAGATACACCAGGATCTAACTGCAATAAATATCAAATTAGAAAATGAAAACTTAATTACACTAATTTTGTATAATAAAGATATTGTTAATTCTAGGATACTTATTCCGCTTGGTTTTGGACTGTTGCCCAGTTTGTACTATGTAGTTCTTTTTCCAACCTAGTTTTAACATAATTTTATTATAACTTGATTTCTTCCTTTCCTATTATACCTAAATCTATCTGGAACTGAGGGAAACAGATCATTATAATGAATGTTCTTCTTAGAAAAGAAACAAACAAAAATCTTTTAAGCTACTGAAATTTAGATTGAGAACAGAATTAAAGATTAATGCTAAGAATGGAAGAACTCACAAGAGCATCCACAAATTCTCTTAAGATTTGCTTCAAATCATCACTATTCACCGTACTTCCTGAATAAACAGACAGGCCTCTACTTTCAAGCATAATCCAAAATGTCTGAATTTACTAATTTTGAAATTGACTTGAGATCGCAACATGCTATTAAAAATAATGCCCTGATCTAGTGACTAAAACAGCACGTGACATATGCAGACCTTTAAATCACAAAGTAATGCACAGCACCTTCGTACACAGCCCTGGCTTCATGCTAGGTGCACCAGAATCACCGCCTTAAAGGACACCAGGTTCGGCAGGCTGGTACAGAGCAGAGCCCCTTTCTTTCCACAAGGCAGCCCACAAAATGAATGCTGCACAAATACAGACTTTTCAGCACTCAGATACGCACAGTAATTACTCAAAAAAAAAAAAAAACAAAACAAACTGAAGACAACAACAAAGTAATTCCCACACAGCTAATAAAATAACTGCTGAGTTTTCCAAGGCCTAAACAAGGTGCACTTGAAGTATTAATAAGCACAGCATGTGAAGTATTAACAACCTTTGCCATATGCTCTAAGGAGGCAGAGCTGGGAATAGAAAAAATGCCTGCCAGTCAATACTGAAAGTCCAAGGGACTGTTACGCCAACTCTAAACAGCTCTATGAAACGATCTTGATCTTGAACAGGGAAGGAGGGCGGCCCCAGGTCGCCGAGCGGCTTCCACACAGCTCTGCCAAAGAGACAAAAGAAAACAAGGTATCCTACACAGAGAGCAGAAGTTTTCTCTTTTCTGAGAAATCTACTACAGAAAATTAATATATACACTTAAACAGTCAGTGAAAATGCATACTTAAGCACACATCTGCAAGTTAAACCTAAATAATGTTTAAGACAAACAAAATAACGCACCCAGAAGCTCATCAGTCCCAAATCAGGTATGTTTTAAAACAAGGAAAACAACACTATGAATACAAATACAGCGCTCAAAATCATATATACACATATGAAAAAAATAATCCTCAAACTGCATTAAGATCCTACACTATTCCTTGATGCTAAGATTTCTCTCTGACATTGTGCAAATCTTTAAGTTTGTGGTACCTACTGACAAATATGTGGTTCTGAAAAAGAAATTCTTTTCTATAGATCTGAACTGTCTTCTACAGAATTACTTGATTGTTTTAAAGAAATTTGACAGTTTTTTCAACATGTACGAAGTTCAACTCCTTCCTGAATTCAAGAATGTTTTTAATCAAAACTTCAGACTTCCAATCTGATTAACAAGGAAAACAGGGCAAAGAGACCTCAGTATTTCATAGCAAATGGTCATTTCTATGACAAAAGAAAAAAAGGTCTTAAGTTACATAGCACATATACAGAATAATTTTATCTCTTTACAATTAAACAAATGTCCCACGGTAGAAAACAGTCAATCAAAGGGGAGTTACAATACTTCTCAAAAGCAGTAGCAGCAAAAGAAAAAAAAAAATCACTCTAATTAGAATGATGCCATCCTTTACCATGCTAACTTACAAAAAAGAATGCCAGGGAAGACTTCATAGGTGCACTATTGTATGTAAGCTAACATAATAGAAGTTAATACTTCCCATCAAAACTGGAGTATTTTAACAGTTTTTAAAATATATTTTGTGGTTTTATAATACAGCACTTTAAATTATTACATAAATCCCCCAAACCGTGTACATGCATAAAAACAAGACAAAAAGCAGTAAAATACTTCATAAAATCAACGGTAAATTTTGTGTTTTTCTTGCAAAAATTAAAAAGTTTAAGAATGGAATCTTGATTGTTAACACTAAATATTCCTACAAGAAAAGATAGGAACATGCCAGGAAAATTGCACCATATCAGGAGTTTTGTTTTCAAAGAGAGAGTCAAAATTCGTTGGGTTTATAAAACATTAATCTGAGAAACCTGAGTGAAACACTTAAGAACACACTGGTGGACAACAACCACGTAACCGGCCAGTTCCTCTGGGCCCTGGGCAGGGGCCAGGTGCTCGGAACACACACCTGGAACTCGTCCGGGTGAATTACACTCCAGTTGCTCCGCCAGCGAGATCCTCAGCGCGTGACCCCGCGCGTGTGGGCAGCGCGGCTAGGCAAGGGCTACGATCAGTACGGAGGTAATACCTTGTTTCCTTACGAGGAGCATTCCGGAGCACAAGTGTGCACTGTTTCAGTGAACCCCRGCTATTTTCGTAGTACAAGTTTCATTTTATGCATGTGATTTCTAGTCAGATTTCCCATTTTTATGGGTTTTGGCCTCCTCCCGTCCAATAAGACAAATAACTTTGTAGCATCCTTTTGTAATTTTGACCATCCACATCACGTTCATGACATCCAAAACAACACTCGAGATAATCCAGGCGCTCTGGGCTGCAAATCCTAACCTCTCAAAAGCCTCTGTTCCAAATGCAGAAAACACACGGCTGTAGTACATCGGTATGACTGCGATCCTCACCACGAAGAACACAACTGTCATCAGCACACCATTGATGATGTTGGCCTTGGAAGATTTGGGATATCCTAATACTTCAAAAAACCACCTGCAAAAGAAAAGCAGTCAAAGATGTCAAGCAAACTTAAAGTCACTCCATTAAAAAGGATTTTATTTTATGGGKTTTTAAAATTTATTTGTTTTTATTAATTACTTCTAAGCTTCTCTTTTCTAAATTTTCTATTGTCCTTTGTCTTGGCTTACATGGTAAATCCTTCTGCTCAGTTATAATAAAGCAAGCACTGTGTGGTATCCAGTCCAGGGCAGGAATAACATGAAGAAAATCTCAATCTAAATTGTACTCAGTACACAACAATGATGGGTTACAACAATGAACAACTGCAAACATACATATATAAGCAATTCTGAGCTCRGAGCTCTGTGAGCGGCATGTTGTATTTGGATGTGGTGGTCTASAGAGAGCTGCACTGTCACGTTCCCCAGATTAGGGGTTTTCTGGCTAGTTCTGTTAGCCAGAACTTCAGAAACAGACAGGAAAGAAAGAGTCCTGGTACATTTGCTAAGACTTACAATGAGCACCTCTGTTTTACTTGGTATTTATTGTGCAGATTCCACAGGTAATCAAAAGAGTTCTTAATCAATACTGTGATCTGCCAGCAAAGGTGACTGTTAGGAAAAGGATATCTAAATATTTGCTCGGTGATTTGCCTCTCACCAAATTCTGACAGAAAAATGCCAGTAAATGTCCATAATTATCCTATAAATTTTGACATTGACATAGAAGGAAGTCAATGCTTGACATGCAGACATTGTGCAGTTAGATACCCCGATGATAAATCAGGAACTGCAAAGAAAACACTTTGTTTCTGAGATCAGAATATCATTTTAATAATAGTTCTTTTGATCATATTAATGCAAGTAAGAAATATAACATAAATCATTACCAACAATTTACATGACTCTCTTAAGCATCTGGTTCTCYTCTCATTTAATGAAAAAAGAAAGATTCATGCACTAATGGGATGACATGTCTTAGCACAAGGGACTTTTATTTCCTAGAGATATTTCTGTTTTCCTGAGAAAGCCGTATGTGGGGGTATTCAGGGACACACAGTCACAGCACAGGCTGCCATTTCTTGTCATTTCACATGAGCAGCTTGTGAGAAATACATCGGTCACTGYGGCACCCAAAAGTTTTCATAGTAAAAGCTTTCCAGACAGTAACCTTTAGTTAAATATATATTAGTGCACTTTCAGCTAACATTCAATAACACAAAACTTCCTAAGTGAAGTAAATAACATAGATTTAAACAAAAACGAATTAGGAACAAATTCAGTAAGAGTTACTTACCGCTGATTCACGAAAGGAGTGGAGAACTCTGCAAGCAGACGGAAGTTCCCAAAGTAAGCCAACAAACCTCTGCTCTGGTTGACAAAACAGACACACCAAGTTCAACAATCTAGCAGCTAAACCCTGAGTACGGTCTTCAAGCGACACAGAATGATAATATCTCAGATTACTCACTAAAATTGATAGCAAACGAATTTCTTAGTTGCAATGACCTTCCTTACAATTTCAAAATAAGGTTTACTACAAAAAATACCGATGTCCTTCCATTATCTTGAAGCAATAGATTCTTACAGGTTTTTAAATAAATCTTTAAAATATTTATAGTTGAGTGGCAGTGCAAAGCGAATTAGAAGTGACTGGCACAAACAGTAGTAGGCTATAATTATAATGACTAGCTTATCATCCAAGAGGATTATAAACATGAGAAATCTAAAATGTTTAACTACACTGAAAGGGAATCACTGTAAACTAAAGGAAAAAAGCCCTTACATTGTTTTAGAGAATGTAGTTTGCTAAAGAGAAGATGAATGGCTCTTATTTGTGAGCAGAAAAGAAACATAAATCTCTTAAATTCTTGTCCCCCTTGCAGGGGAAACCCTTTCCATCAATTTTGTTTCAGTCCTTGCCATATACTGTGGAAGAAGAGCACAGCTATTCTGTGCTGCCGTGTAGCTTTTTATACTGATAGACACTGTAACTGAACTCTTTTCTCCAAGGCACAAAACCATGGAATATTCTCCGTGTCATCTTTTGGTTGTGCTACGCACTGGAAATAATACCCATTATATCATGGCTGGGTAAGCGGCTAGACAAGCAGCAATTTACAAGTGAAGAGACAAAAATACTCCAAACCTATTCAGCAGTACTCCTGAAAACCCACAGCACACAAGTAATTCCTCTTTTCCCCATTAGGTGATGTATCAACACCGAACATTTAAGGCATTTCACATCAGACTTAGCCAGACTAACCCAACAGAATCTGTGTGCAGCTTTGTAACAAAACCAGCTTCGAAACAGGATATCTATGAATAAATTTCTCTAAAGATAAGCCCATGAGAGTGACATGGAGACACGTTTTTAAATAAGTTTAGAGGTTAGTGGGATTTCTGTATCTGGGGAAATTCCACCTAGGAGCAGCAAAGAATAACAGATATCAAAATAGATATAAAAAGACTTGAAGTTAACCAATACTAAATAGGTGATAAGGTCTCTTTAACATATATTTAGGAAGCACATAGTATTGTGCATTATTCAGATTAGCATACTAATATTGAATACTAACAGGCACTATCTACCCGCTGCTCAATAACTTAAAACATCAACTAGTGGAATTTGTTTCAGAATCCTTCAGAATCCTCTCCCCCAAAGTAACAGAGTGTTACATGAAATATAAAATATTTATATTACATTATTGGAACAACAGAATCCTTAAGTTTCTTTAAAATTAAAAGGGGGACAAAAAAACCCCACACCAAATAGACTAATAACTACACCATACTTAAGAGATTGTTGACCTATGGAAACGCTTTGCAAATAAAGAAAGAAGCAAAACACAACCAACTGAAACTTTCCTTCTGAATTCTTCTGTATGAATAGGGAATTGCAGCTTTATTTGAAGCCCTTTCCCATAACCACATAAGCCCCTCTCCCTCAAGAGTGTCTAATGGAAAGAGTTCCAGTTTTAACACAAACAGGTTAAACATTTTTTTCGTTGAGGCCTGTAAAACAGGAGAGGCTTTAGTGCATTTAGTGCAAGTGACCATTAAACATCTCTGGAAAGTCATGACGACTGAAAATATAAATACGCATTTCACAAAAGGTAACACACCAAGGAGCAAAGAATTTTTTAAACATTAAGCAAATGAGGTCCATAAAGCATTTCTCTCTACYCGCACTCACCAGTACAAAGGAGTAAGCATACAGAGCTGCCAAGTGATGTATTACAAAATATTTGTCTCCAATAGCTTTCCAGTAGTAAATAATAAGCAACAAATCTACAATAGAAAAGAAATAATATATTACCATTTACCTGAGAATCTTTAGGTTTTTAAGAGTTGTAGACACAACTTGTAAGTTGTGTAGACACAACTAAGAGTTGTAGGCTTCCAGTAATAGCATCCTGAATTAACTATCTTTGAAAAGAACATCCATATCCTGAAGACTTTCTTTTATGCAGTAAGAGCTCTGACAAAGCATTAAGCAACAGTCTTCCAACCGTTGCCATAAATTTTCTACATCAAGGGGAATACAGGGACAATAGCTTTAGCTGAAATATTTTGGAAAGAAAAAAAGAGATGCAGAATCTCACAGTGAGACCTCATACTTATGAGCCCACAAATTTCAGAAAACTGCCCCAAAGGGCAGAGAGCACAGCCAATAATCATGTACAAGACACACAGGGATCTGCTATAAGACTGCAGGGAAACATTTAGCAAAAATGATTTTGAGACACACACTTGCAATGAAAAGTAAGTTTGGTTTATTTAATCAGAACTCTGCAATTACTGCAAAAGTGATAAAGTGGACACAAATTAACACTGTATTGCAAGCTTTGACATTAAAGCTCCTTCCTGCCCTCTTAATGGTTTGAGATTTCAGGAGGTTCTTTGTTCTTTACTGGACCAAGAAATTCCAAATAAACGAGTACTTGGTACATGGCCTTGGAATATCGGCAAAGTCCCCAAAGACTTTCCCCCTCAGCCTTTTGTATCTCCAATGAGGGCCCTGATCCTTTTGTAAAAATTACCCGAGACAGGACTCTCCATTATCTGATAGAGCTGCTCCGCTTCCCATAAATAATTAAACATTAACTATATAAGGAAGTGAGAAGGAATTAGTGGCCAGGTTCAGGTCTCTATTCAAAGGCACTCATTAACTCATAATGAAAGTCTAATGCATAATTATCCCAAAAGAGATACCAGTGAATTTAAACAAGGCAGATGAAGTTCCTCTGACAGGTAAACTAGAGACTTAATCCAGCCCGCATCCTAAGCAGGCCCTCTCATCACTGCCTAACCAACCCATTGGGGCACGAAATCTACTCGGAAGAATCAAACACCCGGTTCCATTCCTGGTCGGGAGACTGCAGCCTAACGTGAGGGGTTTTCCTTAAAAACAGTGTGAATCACAACAAGTTTTAGCTTTGACAAGTCAACCTTCTCCCGGACAATAAAAGAAAGCTCCAAAACATTTTGTAAATGTTGGCAGTTTCAGCTATCAGCAAGTAATTTAGAAGAGAAAACACATGCAATGCCTTATCGAGAAAATAAAATTTCTTACTTTTACACATAGACTAAATTTTGGCTTAAAATAAATACAGAAAATCGGTATGGGAGGAATCTCATGGTGTCATTTGCCTCAGCTTGTTTTGAGGGTTACTAAATTGCCTCCGCCAGCATTCTGAGGTCAGCGGAAATAAACAGGAGTGCTAGAAGTTCTAGATACCCTGGAGTGAGTGAAGGGCACCACCTTAACACCTTCTAATGCCAATTGACCAAAGAACAAATGTGGGCAGGAGTGGGTGGTCGTTCAGCAAACCATCCTAAAACCACACAGGGCATTTCCTTGCAGCTTGCAGAGATCTCACTCCCATCTTTCACATCCACAGGCAAGATTCTGTCATTTCACCACAACCCAGTAATTAGTAATTTTAAAAGCCACATTAGAACCTATGCTGTATAACATCTCACATTTTCAGCACAGCAACTCAACACAAGTTGAGGCACACTGTGTGCCTTGCATACACATTGCATAATTACCAGAAATGAGGTAGCCTGTGGTAATAGCAATATTCAGTTGCACTATCGAAGGGTCACCCCTGTAAAAACACCAAAAATGCAGTTACAGACTTTATAACACCTTGACTTTATAACAATTTGCAAAGGACACACACACATCAAACATCTTAAGCCCCTCAAGTCACCTAATACCTGGCCCATTGGTAAGAAATAATGGTATTTGGGTGAACAAGCTCCTAGTGAGGAATGCAGGGTCCTTTTCCACCAGATAGGAGGCATCTCCTAACTACCCTAAAGACACCTACCTCTTTGGGCATCTTGTTAGAGACTAGCACTGACACTGAACTGCTTTCCCTGGAAATGACAGTCAGAGAACGAACAGACCAAGCAGTGTCTTCCAGCACTTTCACTGGCACACTGCAACTTCCTTTTCGCTCTTCTGCCTTGTGAAAACTTTGTTAAGGAAGAGAAAAAACGTCTTGCTCAGTTGATGTTTTTCGTGTACATAAGATGATGGATGCTTATTATATATACAGGCATAAGCAGAGGAACACATGATAGGAATTTATCTGCCAGTTCRTTGCACACAAGGAAGCTTCCAGCAGGAAAATGGAGTAATTTCACACCTTCTGTCCCTTCCATTTTTGTGCCAAGCATTCAGCAAACTTGTGAATACAGTTTAAGACRGGGAAACATGACAAGGAACTTGCATTTGTTCTTCCACTGTCCTCTACACATTCACGCTTTGAGGAGTTTGAAAAGCAGCTCCCTTCCTCTGCATAAAGTTCATTTGATACACAGGCACACATATATAAACCAAGTCACGCATCAAATGTACATACGTTTGAGTCAGCCAGATTATGTCTGCGCTCAAGATTGAGAATTAAGAGTCCTTATCTGGATGACACAGGGAATGATCCCCATCTGTAGGGGACACAAGAGGCCAAGGAACCTCCATCAAGGATCCCCAGTCACTTACTTGTAAAATACTGAAGCTGGAATTCACAAACGCCTCCCACGCTATTAACATGAAACTCTTATAGAAAGGCTCACACAAAAGAGTAACATAAAAGTTAGCCTTAAAAAGAGTAAGAACATATGCAATTTCTGAGAAAACTACTCTATGTTTTACTACCAGCAGTCAGCAACAGTGCCAGAAAGTTAAACACAAGAGCACTATGGCTAAGCAATCTTCTCTTTGACTGACAGTCTGTGCACAAGTCCTTGCAAGGCTATGGAAAACATGTCCAGCCTTCTGCTGCACTGATGTGGTCACTTGCATAAATATGAATTCAAATTACTGCAATTGCTTTAAACAAGGTAAGTGATGTTCCATGGATTTGTATATAATTAAACAACTAAAAATAGTGATTTTCAGATCTGGAATGTGTTCTATTTAGGCTTTAAATTGATAAATTCTTGAAACCACTAYGCTTCTGCCTGAGAAACAATTTAGAGAAATAACTCCATAAAACGAACCTGAAGTTTTGATTTAAAAAACGCAGATCAGATATCCTTCCACTAATACATTTCTAAGCATATATTTTTAAAAATCATTATTCCACTACTATAAAAATAAAGCCACAGGTGACATTTATTCTAAAAGTAACCAAGAAAAGAAAACAATTTATAAGAGCAGAAACACAGAATAGCTTTCTCCCAAGGGCAGGCAGATTTTCTGTTATAAGATTCAATGCTTTTACTTAACATTAGAATGCTAAACCTTCTTAAGCAAGGTCTAAAGTTGTATACAAAAAGTTATCTAACATATCTTTGTTCCAACCTAAGAAAAAAAAGAAAAAGAAAAAAGCTATTTTCCCAGTTTATCTGATTTTTTTTTTCCTGGAACAAACCAAATAAATTTTAACTCAAGGCACAACTCATTTAACTTCGCCAAGTGGGTTTTATTTCTGCCATTCATTACTTCTGTTGTACTGCTTAGAACAAAGTCTACTCAAACAAACCAAGATAAAATCTTTTATCTCATACATCTTGCCACAATAAACACACACAAACACACATACAAATTTAAAATAAACTGCTGCTGTTCAGTATGGTTAACAGATCTCATAAGATGTGCAGAAAACTGTACTTGGTTTCTCCAAAGATAATTTAAAAAAAAAAAAAGCCAGACAGCCAATGTTTTGATCAGGTGCCACTACATAAGTGGCCMATGCTACACAAGCTCATGTTGCTATTTATGTTGTATTTATTAAAGCCACATAACAAGTCAGTGGCAGAGCGGCAGTCATAATTCCAAGCTTCAAGCACCCAATCCTGTCTAGTTCACACTGCATTGTCATTAATTGACAGCATGAAAAAAGGCAGAAAAGGTATGACGTGTTAAATTTATGCAGGTTTACACTGGCTCAACAGCACGGTTCTTTGAAAACAACTTATAAAAAATATGAAATGAGACTTAAAATTACTTAGTTACCCTTCAGAAAAAAAAAAATACAGCCTCTTCCCTGCAGAAAGGGGAGCCTCAGAGGATGAGTAAAATTAACTAAGTGGTATCTTCCACATGTAAGGAAAAAGGTGGGCAACTGAATCAAAACATCCCAACTAGTTATCAAGAAGTGATTACACCTAATATGGAATATTTTTGTTAATTTAAGAAGCTTTTAGAAGCTGATTTTTCACATATTCCTACTTATGAAGACAGCTTTAAAACACTGATAGAAATTTTTGTAAAGACTGATTATAAATAACCTCATTTATTATATTTGTATATTGCACACACAAGCTATTTATATAAATATATATATACACACACATATATATACACACTATAGTAAATAGCACAGTTTCACTTTACCCACTTAGGCTGTATTTCCAGTTCTTCTCATTAGTAATTCAATACACTATTTCAGATCAATTGTCTGTACTATAAGCATTCTAGTTCACAGAGGCATAATGCTGGCATTAATATCGACAAAATAATTTAACTATTAAATGTACAAACTTAAAAACAGACAGGTTGTATTTCTGCATTTTAAAGAGAAATTAAGCAATTAATTCAGTAATTAACATTTACTTTCATTCCTATTATTTTATTATATAAACAAAGCACACATGCAACATGTCTTACCAGAGATGGTCAGCATTAACAGCTTCATCGTATAACAAAATGTATAGACAAAAACCACCAACCACCAAGGCATGGAATGTGGACACTGTCCTGAAAAACAGACCACAGTCACAAATAGATACAGGAACTCAGAATATCCAGTATCATACATAAGGAAGGAGGAATCAAAGAACTTCCCAGCTGCATCCACCTGCCCTTGCAGCAGGCAATCATCTCTGCTTTACACTACCCCCAACCACTCATGACACTGACCCTACACAGGTGGGAGAAACTATCGTAAAGAAGTTACTTTCAAAATTTGAACTTTACTTCCCAAGTTTAAGTTGATGAGATCTATCATTTTTCCCAATTGCCTCTTATGCTAATGAATCCTTACTGATAATAGGATATGTAATTCTTCAAATGCTTACTGCATTGTCCTGCTTACTGGAAAAACTTAATRTATCTTGTATTTTATATCTCTGTTGACCTTCACGTACCATAGTGGCAAGTTTCTGCTTTCAGGCATCAAATTAACAGACGAGCCAAAATAAATCTATATACACCTATAGGTGCTTACACATCTACAGTGTGTGTGCACAATGCAGACGAGCTCGGCCTTGATGAGACTCGAAGCAATCGCCTACATCGGAGGCCTGCGTGACGGTTTGAGTGTTTCTTGGAAGGCAGAACCGTGCAAGAGGCCCAGGTCTAACACGTGTGCATTAAGCCTTGTTCACCTAACCGTGGGTCTCACTCGGCTGCGAGCTGTGTGCCACACTGTGCACCTACCATCTGCTGCCCCACTGTTTAGGTTTGACTAGGAGGAATAAAAAGTACACGCTTACAAGCCAGAATACTTTTGCAGTTCCTGTGTTTGAAATACTAAACATGATACAGTACGTGACACGCTGGGTGAYCAGGCTTTGTTTTGCACTGTATTATATGGTTATACATTAACAATATACAAATGTATAGATGTAGTTAGTTACCAAGGCATTCTTTGTACAACTATTTTGAAATTGCTAGTATTTTATGTGTGCATAAGTTGCTCTCAGGAGTCACAAGGCTACTCATAGGCTTTAAAGAAAATATTTTAAGCCTTTTGCTTAAGGAAGACCTTGCAGAGGAAGAGGTGGTTGGAAGGAGTGGGTCAAGACAMGGGGGAAATAAGAAAGGAAAGAAAGATTGATAGAATATGGATAGTTAAACATAGGAAGTGGATGAGAACATTCACTAACCATTATTACATGGGCTTCCCTCCCCCCCCCCCCCAAGTAAAACAATTTAGCTATCAGAATTTTAATGGTAATTAATAGTTTAATTAAAATATCAGCTCTTGGCAACAAGGAACTACAGAAGACTAGGAACTTCACTTCCTTTTTAAAGAGAAGCATGACGTGCAAGATTAGAGTTTGAGAAATACTTGGGATTTATGAGTTTTAGAAGAGGATAATGTTGAAAGAAGTAAAATTTTAATCCTAAAACACAATTCATTCATTTGGAGCCACAGTTTCTCTCAGGAGCAGCTGATTATGCAAACTTTAATACTTAGAAAAATAAGCTGTATACAAATACAGCACAAGAAGAAAAAAAAGAATAAAGCCTTCTGGACTTTCAAGTTTTTGTGTAGAAAAGAAGACAGAAGAGGAGAAATAGTACAATACTCCATTTCAGTATGAAATGTAGGGCAAACTATCATTTCCACAAAATTATTGTCACAACCTGCATCATTTAACTCCTCACTAAACTGCAAATAAAAAAGCTGCACTGATGAGTTGCACACTTACTCCTCTCGTATGAAATACATTTTTTGCAACTGCTAAGTAGCAGTAAGGATGCGTACTGCCAAAGCAGCAACAGGAACTTATGCACAGCAAACTGGAAAGTTAACTACACCTGTGGAGAAGTCTAATTTTTAACTCAGTTTGGCAGTTTGTAAACTTAGATTTAGATTCCAGAAGCAGGTGCTTTACTGGTTCATAATTCTTGGAAGATTAGAAAGAACACACTGACRTTAAAAAGAAAATAATCCAGAGCTGCAGCAAAAAAGACTGATTTACAAAATGCTCCGAACTGTAACAATATATTTTCAATACTATTTTTCTACTCAGTCTATGGACTGATGCCCTCTTCCAGCCCTGGTTGGGCTGATAAAAATGCATAACCATGCTCAGTGCCAGTTTCCTTCGGGTCTGCCAAGAGAACCATTTGTGTGAGCACTCCCTGCGCCAGTTCAATATAGGACAACGCAGCAGTGACAACACAGCAAAGTGTTTCAAAACACGCACGTTAACCCAAAGCATTTTGACTAGAGACAGTGACTTTCTCGAGCAGCACTGCTGTCTGCAGAGCATAGGTCTGTCTACACAGACACCTAAGTTATATCTGGAGATGTCTCTCCATTTGGATCAACGACTGGCATGACACAGCAGTTGCTTCTGGTTATGTTTTTTGGACATAACATTGTTTTCTGGTTAGCAGTGTCAGCCTGTTGGGAAACAAACGTACGYGCCCCGCAGAAAGGTGCAAGGCCAACACGTGGCTCCTGGGCCGTGCTTTGTTTCATGCTTTCTAATTTCAGAACAGCATGCAGCACTGGCCTGTGACTCGCATACGGACTCACGTCTACACCCAGCTCTCAACTCCCAGGAAAGCTGGAGAAAAAAGTAAGAAGGGGCACAGGCAGAGCTGCTTTGTTTATTAACTCGAATAGTTAAACACCTTACAGTGTAGTCCAGAGAAGCTTATTTCTAGCAGTCTTACAATCTGTGAAACAATTCATATGTTATTATGCAAAGCACTTAACACAGTGCAAACAACCATGGGATATGTCCTCAGAAACCCTATTACATAATTCAAGGGGTCACCTGACCTGTCTTAGAGACAAAAGTCCTTCTCCAACACAACAGAAGTTTAATTTAGTTTCCCCTTTTCCCTCTGTTGTTGATTCTAACAAGGAATTAAAGCCACTGCACTGATACCATGAACCAGTATCCTAAAAAAGACACTCAGGTAAATATTCAGAAACTGAACTGCAATTAAGACAATAGCATATAAAAGAGAGAACAAAACTGCAGGTGGACATCTGCCAAATGGAAGGRGAAAATTATTTCTGTTACTAATGCTGCCTAAAACAATGGAAACAGTTTTAAGAATGGCCACCTGTATTGCCTTTAAACAGCACAGAGYAGGCACAGTGAGATGACTAATGCATTTTGAGTGCAGTGAATACAGGGCAATTTTTCAAGCTCAGAACATGAAAAATATTTTAAAGCTGTAATAGGCTACTCAAGCACAGAGTTCATATGTTTAACAACCTCTCTGCAGTTTTATATATATAGATACACACACACACGCTTTCTGGTAGTTCATTATTTCTAGTTTGGTTTGAACACTTTACCTTGAATTCCATTCAATCTTCCTCTTTTGGCTGAGCTTGTTAAAAGCAGGAGTTATTCGTGTCGATACCCAAGAACTTAAAACATGGAACAGGACCTGAAATACAGCAAAACTGGCAACGCCAATACCAACAGTCAGGTTGCTGAAGGAAGCCATAGCTCTTAGTCTGTRAAGAGAAACAGTAGATAATTTCAGTCTATCTCTATTTAACCATCTTAAGCAGCCACAAAAAAAAAAGCGCGCTTCCAACAGCTAACTTACCAATTGAAATTTTATTCACTAAAAAATTTCATCCTGCTCAATACTTCTATTTATTAGAATTATCCTCAAACTTTTGCATGCAAAGTTTTATTTTTCTTAAGCATATGTATATTTAGACAGTGGTTGTCTAAAGTTACATATATTTTATCTGTAAAAAAAGGGCAAGAAGGAATATTGGAACTTTAAAACATTATCAAATCATTCCCAGCCTCTGCACAGAAGCCTCCACTCTCCCCTCAAAAAGTTCCTCAGCTAAATCATGTTCTTAACGGATTGAAATCCTGTCAATAGCAGTCAAAAGCAATGAAATCAGGTAACTATAGCAGAGAGATTTTTTTTTTCAGGTCAGCCGAGAAAAGCCTGAGGGCCCAATGACCTCAGTGCAGCTTTCTGCCCGCAGCCTTGTCCGAGCCGGGGGCTCTCGGTCCGCGCTYGGTTCACAATCGAGCGCTTGTCTTTTGTGACGGCCTGTGCCCTGGTGTGCGAGCTTTCTTCTTCTTCTTTATAGGAAAGTCTCAGCTTGGTACAGTTTCATGACACCATGAAAAGTTTCCCACATCATAGCTAATGAGTTTTTCAGATGCCAAGAGCTTGTGTATTTCATGAAGCCTAAATAAATAGCTAAACAATTCCAAAAGCAAGTGCCAGTCCTAAACATTCCAGCAATTTCTCCCAGGTCTCCAGTATTTTGTAAATCAGAAWGGTATTTTCCAGAAATCACAGTTTTCTGACACATATCTCTGGTTTAATGGTATTGTGATGCTTTTATATTCAAAACCTACCAAAGGTTACAAACTCTTAAAAAAAAGTCAAGCTGTATTAAGTTGAACAGAAAATGAGAGCAAAAACACAACCAAATCGTTTGATTTAGATGATTGTAATAATCATTTAAATAACTGCTGTCACTTTGGGGGCATTTTTTTTAAGATCTAAAAATAAAATGTGATCTTAGAGGATAATATGATTTTGTGTTACTATATTAACCTAATGGTCACCAAAAATTGACACAATTCTACAACTCATTTATGTCTGCCTTTAGTTTATGTGCATTACAGAAWAAAGAATATATTTGTTTTTTAATTACCTCTACAATGTAATTAGACACTGAAGCAAATGAAAGAAAATCCACCATCTAAAAATAGATTTCTAAAGATTTGAATAAAATACTCGAAATATGTTGGGAAAGTGGTAAATAACTGTATGTTGAAGGTGAAAGACACATTTCAACAGTTTTGACCACACATATTACAAACAGATAGCAACTAATCAAACATCCTTGTCCTTCAAAGTTTAAAAGCAGAGTATTTGATGATCCCAAACTTTTTCCTCCTCTTTCCCTGGCTCTCTCCTATCCCTGGAGTAAAAGAGGAAAACACAAAGTGAACTATCTGAAAACATTTTCCAACTAGCACCTGCAATAGAAGCCCCAGCTACAGAGGCACGTAGAGCTGGACAAGAGAGGCGGCCCTGCTGAGCAGACCCTGCTCCGTTTCACATGCACTTCAGGTGTTTAYTCCAGACGAGCGGTGATCTGGCGCYAGGGCCCCCGCAGCTGCTCAGCSGGTATTCCCCGTGCTCTCGGAGCACGTTTCCTTGCTCGGTTTAGTGGGAAAGGAGTCCAGGCTGCACGCGCCGGGACTGCTGCGCAACACGGGCGCRGCAAGAGGCGAAGCTCAAGGCTCGGTTCAGAGGTGCCTTCCGACTCCCAACAAAATACTGATGAGAGCACGTGGTTACGTATTGCAGCAGCCAACCCTGGCGTTTGCCTGATGACCTGTTCTCCTTCAGCAGCACACTAGTCCTGAATATTTATTCATGCTAACCTATTAAAATTGCCACTTTCAAATACTACTCTGAATACTCAGTATGCTCTCAAGTATTTTTACACTGAGTTTCCCTTTTCCCCCCTTGTGTCCACTGACCATAAACAAGAAATTCTATGCATTTTTTATGCACACACTGGATTTTAATTTTTAAAAACTCCTGAAGGTTTTTAAAAACTCCTCAAGTTACAGGTGATCAATTACGTTTACATTTTTTCCATTTAAATCAACTAACAATAATTGTATGATGCCTAATCCAGGTTCCACTGCTGGAGCCAGAACTTTGTTATTACATCATTTGATCTGTAGTAAGCAAGTCCTCTCTTCGACCACACTGGAGGGGAAAAAAAAAAAAGAAACGAAACAAGAAAAAAGGCCTAAGTATAATCTCTCCAGCAAATGAAAGTAAAGAAGCCAAAAAGCTTGTTKGAACCAAATCTCTTCAGCAAAATAGCGAAACCATTGAACATCAATCACACCCACTTCTTCCCTTTGACTAAAAGGTAACAATTCTCCTGCTCCTGTCCACCTGCAGAGACTCTATTAGTACCTGGCTTCCTGGTTTGAGAAGATGCTGACATGATCCCTTGGAACAAGGAATCCACGTTTTGTTTTGTTTCTTTAGCACCTGAGAAACTATGATTTTTCTCGTGCAGCAGTATTTCAGTGCATGCCAAGTGTTGGAGTGGGGAAGTATTACCTGACTTTCCCAAGTACCGCGTGCATAGACCTCGCATCAGGTTAGTAGCGACAAGAGACCTGGGACACCAGCAGGAGAGGATGCATCACGGCAGCAAAGAAACTGCTCACCCAGCCTCTATGGTTGGGCTCAAGAAAGTTCTGCAAGATTGATTTCGGAAGGGGATTTCATATGTGCTTTATCAAGATATTTCCTCAGTACACTAAGCAGGAAGTACTAGGAATCATTTCACATTTACTTGCACAAATTAAGAGTGCATTATTTAGTTYAAGAGTCAAGTGTAAACAGCATGTTTTGTATGAGATAAAAAAAAATTCGACCATAAACGCTTGCTCATATCTTTCCTTGCAAGTGTATCCCACTTAACACAAAAATTAATTACTGTTATCTGAGATACTTCCTTTTTGCTTAAAAATAATCAAAATAACCTTCATGTTGTTGAACCAAACCATGCTTTAACAGAAGCAGAAAAAGCTTTTAACTGCATATGATTTCTACGCCCGGAGGTAAAAGACCAAACTTAGTAAGGCAAAAGTAGTGTCAACTCTCTGCCCCAGGATCTCCTCATGGCCGTCCAGCAAAGTCTGATCAAGACACAGAACCCCATGGATTATACATGAGCAGACACTTTATCCCCCAAACTGCATAGTCATTGATTACCATTCAGCCAGCTGATACAGGTTTAGAGCGAGGGGGAGGGAAAGATAGGCAGGAGGGTGACGTGTAATTACTTTGTACTTTAGGAAAACAAGGTTGCATCATTAGCTATTGAAGAGCCATCTTTTTTACCTGCCAACAGTAGTTTCCTATTGTTAGTTCAGGATTACTTGTAAATGATCAATCCAATAGTTAGTTCAGGATTATTTGTAAATGATCAAAAGTTATGCCTTGCAGCTTGTCAATGCAGTTATTTCAGTAAACAAATACCATCAAATATCTAGAACTACTGATTTTCAGCAAGTTATACATGTGTCCAGCAGAATGTCAAATTGCTCTCTTGACCCCATTAATTTTGGAAAAGATAATACAGCTCTTTAATCATGCTCAGCAAAAGTATGCTCAACATAATCTTTTCTCTACATTTGATCTTAAAATTTTACAATTCACTTCAATTCTGCTTTTATTGGGGAAGAAAAAACTCAAACAAGATTAAGACCCCACATTCATTCATCCCTAACACTAGACCRCTACAAACTTCTCATGGAAGCAAGTCTGCACTCACTGGAAGGGACCAAAGGGGCAGGAGAGTCACCCAGCTCTGTAGCAGACTTCACCCTGCTTGTGCAGGGGGGSTGCACGAGATGATCCCCAGAGGCCCCTTCCAAACTCAATCCCTCCGGGATCTACCTCATCTCGCCAAACTCCTCAGAATCTTTCACTGAAAAAGAATAAGTGCTCCYGTATAGCCCCAGGGCACAGCACGGAGACAGAGATTACGGTGCCAGGCCCACAGGCTTGTGCTTTATTTAAGRCTGGATTTCCAGACAAGTTTGATCAACTCCTAAATAAGATTACTCCTTAAAGCTGCTTGTGATACCAGCACACCCCATTCAGACGCCTGTTCTCTTGATCTCCTTAAGACTGAGCGCTAAATCCAGTCTTTGTAAGACTTATCACACTAATTTGCCCAGAACAGCCCGGGACTGGTGGCAGTTTGCACATGCCGCAATAAGCTTAGCAATGAAACATCTGCAGGACGTGCGCCTTGCTCCGCGGTGGCTGTTGCTTCTGCCCCGCTTTGGTTGCACACGCAGCGCGTTTCATCTCCCAGCCCGGTAAGAAACGCAGGAGATTTTCCCACCGCATCATGCTATCCCCATTGCAACAGCCTCGAGCTYAAAACCGCTTTTCCCGGTGCAAGGCAAAGCCCGAGCCCCAGCGGGCAGCGCAGCCAGCAGGGGACCGCGCACAGCTTCGGTGCAGAGGACACCTGGGGCACCACGTGGCAGCACCTCCGATCCGAGACGCGGCTTTCCTCGATCGCGGCAACAAGTTTTCGGTGCAAGAGCCACACACGGGAGGCAAGGAGCAGCGAGGGGCGTGCGGGGGGCTGCGCGCCGCCGCCGCGCACCGGGGAAGCCCCTCGCCTCGCCGCGCCCGGCCCGGCGGCGCCGCCGGAGCCCCCGCGCCGCCTCCCCCCCAGCCGCCTCACCTGGAGCGGGGCTAGCGGCGCCGCGCGGCCGCCTCCGCCATGGCCCCCCGGCTGCGGCGGCGGCTGCGGCGGGGACGGCCCTGCCCAGGCGCAGGATGCTCCGCCACTGGCGGCGGGGCGGGCCGCGGCAGCCGCAGCCTTAAAGGGGCCGAGCCGCCGCCGCCACCTGCTCCGCTCCCGCCCCCGCGCGCGGGGAGGGGAGGGGAGGGCGCCCCGCGCGGCTGCGGCAGCCACGAGCCCCACGCGGGAGCCGCTCGCTGGAGCCCCCAGCGCGGAGCGCGGCGCCGCGGCAGCTGCTGCCAGGCGGGGGGCGCAGCCCCAACCCGCCGCCCTCCGCTGCGGGCAGAGCCGCGGCCGCTGCGAGCCCCGGCTGCAGCGCTGGGCAGCCGCGAGGCGCCGTGCCCTACATTGTGCCGGCGGACACGCGYGGCGCGAGGCAGCCAGCGCGCGCTGCACCCTACGTGCCCCTTCAMGCACGTGCCTGCAAGGGCCTTGCTGTTGTTGAAAAATCTGGAGATACAGCCGTACGCACAGCTATATGTACATACATAGAGCTATATGGACACACACACACATACAGCGTTTCACCTCCCAGCAAACTTGTAGACACTGGGCCTTTTACGTACATCAACATCCCCATTGCCTAGGCTATTTCAGTGGAAAAACGCTGATATTCTCATTTGTGTCCCAGAAACACACTCTCAATAACACTGACATAACACTATCACAGGTAATACACCTTCCATATAGAGAACTATGGCTGATATTTGTTATTTTTGAAATTAAATGCTGTCAAATTATTTTTCATGTTACATTTTCAAACACCTATATAAAATACAAATATCAAATAGAAACAAAATCATGTTGACAAAATTATTACAATTAATGGACTTTTTATTTTCTCCCCTGTATATAATCCTTTACTAACTGCTTCAATTTCCATTACCTGTTAAGGATTCCTGATACTTAAGAGGAAAAATTTTTGTATTTTATATATGTGTATATATATTTTTTTCCCCCCCTTGAACAATCTAACATTAGGGTATCAGTACCCTTTGGTCCCTAGATTAAAGCCGTGCCTCGCTGGCAGCTGTCCCCAGAGCGTCGAGGGCAGCCTGCCCCGACAGCAGTGCCCGCCTTACCTCGGTGGGCCGTCCCGCACGGCGCACKCGGTTCTGCTCCAGGAGYCACCGSGCTGCAGGGACCGGCACCTGTGGGAGGCGGCAGGGCGGGCCGCCAGCAGACGAAGCTGCCCTTTCAAGCCATTCCAACTCAATCCACTGTCGAATATCATCAACTGCCTGGCCAGTATTTGTGTAAACATCAGAACCACCAATGTCTGGCTTCCCTATGACTTGGGTCTCACAGCTGATGGGCTTTTTAACCAAAGTTTATTAGCCAAATTCTGTAAAAYATGGTCAGCTGAGCAAGAGTTTTACTACTACTTAAAGGAAGAGATCTCACTTCTGTTTCCAATCTACTTCTRTTCCAGAAACAGAGATATGCATGCATAAAGACAGTGAGATTGCATAAACATAACTTCTTAGTGAAACTAGGATAAAAAAATCATCTTTTTGTTTGATGTATTATTTGATTCTTCATACAGTGGAGAATTTAAACTTATTTTCTACTAYGGCTACTGTTTTTGATGAAAGAGCTACTAAAACCTGTGGGAGTTTTATCTAAGTACACAGTGGGGTCATAAAATAACATAAGCTAGASAAGGTCAATGATAACCTTTCCTGCAATGCTTCCCTCCAAAGAGCTGCCCTCACTTTTTACTTAGGCCAGTATCACTGACTTTTCAAACTATTTCAAACACACTGCTTGCCTTCCCAAGTCAGAAYAACTGTGACAACGACTTCCATCTAGACAAGGAGTAGTCCTTGGGGATCACAGAGGGTCTAAAGGGATAGTGAGGGCTGGCAAGGTCACTCTCAGCCCTGTAGGAATATAAGGAGAGGCAGGTTCAGGCAGATTCTTCCTACTCACACAGTAAGAACTAAGGGCTCTGACCAACAAGCTCCAGCACATTTAGCTGCGATGTTTTACGATGTTATTTCTCCCAACTGCCTGAGGTCATATTCGTTCTGGTAGAGCGCAACAATAAAAGTAGGTAGGTTTGTAATATGCCAGCTTGTGACATAGTCTCTACAATAAAGTGTGGCAATATCTTAAACTGAACAAACTGCTGTGCCAGAGACCATCTACCAGAGTTCTTAGTCTCGAATTAACGTCTCCTGGCCTTGTGCAGTTGCAGGGCTAGGAAGCATCTAGGTCAAGACAAACCAGACCTTTCCCCAGCGTCCACAGCAGGCCAGTGCAGCATTCCGCTTCCAAATGATTCCTTTGGCCCAGCACGCTGCGTGGGTGAAACTAGTCTGACCTGCCTCGCTGCTCTTACCCTCACACACGGTTTGCACATTGCGGAGCACGCAGCAGATCGTGACCAGAGGCAAAGGTGCCTTTCAACAACCCAGGAACTGGGTCGAGCTGACTGCAGAGCTCGATGATGACACATCAAGGGTGCCTGGCTCGCAACTCCTCTTCATGGGAGCACGTGGCAGGATAAAGACAACAAGAAAGTTCACAGGTAAATAATTGGTGATAGGGACAGGATTGGGACATGGGGTATCACCCATGCAGGCTGTCTTAGGCTTGTCCTCTTTTTCAGACAGAAACACTCTCCAGGAGGATTCTGAGGAGTGTCCGTATTTGTCTGGGATTGTTGGCACCCATTAGGATGCTACTGCACACATGTGCCAGTCTCAACATGGACATCCTCRGTCCAGAAATCCAGATCCACAGAGCAAACACACTAAGCCTATGCTGCCTGCATAAAGTAATTCTAGCATCACCAGGAAGTATCACACTTGCTGTGCAAAAGCAAGACAGTACTTATACAAAGTGTTGCATCAACTTAATATACAGCTACTCTCCGCATTTCCAGTCAGTCCAAGTGCTAAAACTATTAGACTTACTGCGCTTGCATTATGCAACCTGAGCACCTATTTCTGAAACACAATAGCCAAAGAGTGGCATAAACAACCTTCAGGGCAGTGGCACGGCYTCTTGGTTGCTACAGTTTGCAGTAGCTGAGTGGCTTTCACTACTCACAAACGTAAACCTCACTYCCCTGCCCCAGCTGCTGCAAAGCAAAGTTGCTACTGAAAAATGGAAACCGCCAAGGAGCTCCCTAGTCCCCAGTGCAACTTCTGAGTCAAACTGTGCAGAGAAGGGAAGCAAGAGTAGTGAGGTTGCTATGGTCAGGTGTACAGCATGGATTTTGGAAAAAAAGGTGCAAAGACTAGGAGTTATTTCCATGTTTATGGAGAGGCAGATATGCAGAACATGCAGGCTTTAATTACAAGGAAGCTGCTTCTGGTATTTTGGGTTTCATACCTATTGGACCCAAGACTTTAAGTGACAGATTTGACCGTAAAAGGCACAAGTCTGCTAAGCTGGAATGTTAAAGAGGAGACAGTCCAACATTTCTAAGTCAAAATCTGTAGTAATCCACACTCAGCTAAGCTGTACTCACTTGATCCATAGACTTTTTCCTATCTAATTGACTTTCAGTGTGGTACTTCAGGTATAGAAGATAAAATTTGGTGTCCGATGATTGCTT
Organism: Eudromia elegans; assembly: GCA_003342815.1. Classification (NCBI taxonomy): domain Eukaryota; kingdom Metazoa; phylum Chordata; class Aves; order Tinamiformes; family Tinamidae; genus Eudromia; species Eudromia elegans. The sequence continues at coordinate 1,582,723 of PTEX01000126.1, read as the reverse complement.
GTAACTCCCACTGAAATCTGTGAGAAATGTGACCATGAATAAAAAACTGTGTGGCAACCTCACAGCACTCATTTTCTAAGTGAACCTGTTATTTTGAAACCAAGCTCTCTCTGAGCTTGGCCACTCTCTCTCAAGAATAAAGCCTTTACGAAGGCTACTGTACTGGGAAGCGAGGCAGATGTAAGGAAACAAAATTCTTTTGGAGCATTTGAAAATCATTTCAGTTGCTGGTTTGAATTTAAATAGGACTAACTACATTTTCTGTCCACATTTACCAATTATAGTTGGAATAGATTTTCAATAAATGTTCAAAGGACGTCYTGAAATAAATTATATAACATCAGGTTGTGAGAGCCATGGATTGAACTCAGTGACCTAAAAAGTGCTTAAGTTTGTTTCCATCTTAGGAAGTTGCTAGGTTTACCCATCAGCAGAAGAAGTTAATTCCCAGAAAATCAATTATACATGTAAGCAGAAACATCATGGAATTAAAAGAGCACATAAAAAAGAGCAACAATTCTCCTTTCACAACATCATGAATCATGAGCAACTCCACCAAAGCCATCAGAGTTACACTAATGTAAATGAGAAAAGAACCAGCTCGATTCTCTAAAAATTGCCAAGGCCACCCATGAAAGCTGCGCCAATGAACTGTAGCAGCTAGTATGACAGCATTTAATTCGGGACACAAAGCACAAGACAGAAGAGCCAAAAAGGCTAAAAAATGTACCAGGGAAACGATGAATGGAAGAGGAAAACAACCAACCAAAYGAAAGATTACAGTTAAAAATTAAAACATCCCCCCCACAAATCCCCTTAGATTATATCCCCCCGTAGGTTACAGTAGACACGTTTTCTGTGCTGATGCATACTGGGTTAGACCTACTCAGATTGCTACAGAAAGTGAATCTTAATTTTTCAGCATAGATCACCATATCATATCCTGTCACATTTTTATGCAGCATTGTACTAAACAATACYTTCATTTTCCCTTATTCTAGTTTATTTTTTCCAAACACACCCGCCCTTTTTCATTCTAGATCAGTTAGTTTAGCTTCCCTGGCTCTTGTCATCTCCCCATTTGTAACAGCGTTTCTGACAGTGGTACCTATTCCCAGTAATTGAACAAAGATTTGTGTCTGGAAAGCTGTTTGGGCACTAACCTTTTCTCTCCTTCATTCTTCTTTCAGTTTTCCTGTCTTCTCCATTTAYCTCTCATCACACACTGTCTCTTTCATCTAGTTACACCTCACCTGCGGCTTTACCGGTACTGTCCTGATTATAACCAGGCAGAAGCCATTGAGGACCTGCAAAACAGCACACTGAGTTTATCCTGCTGCATGACAAACTGCTATGCTGACACATCATGTCAGCACTATCACAAAACATCAAACTGTATTGAGAGATGTGCTGAATACAAACCACAGAATTATCAAAAATGCCATCTCTTCCCCCCTCTCCCTGGTTATTCCATCTCTTCTTATCCTTTTTTTCTTTTCTGCTTTATCACCTGGTTCTTAGTAGTCTTCTGTCACATTATTTTCTTCCTCCTCACAGTCATCCCCTCCTGGCTTTCTTCATTGCCCACCTCACATTCCTCCATGCATTTTCTCCCTTCAGACGTGCTCTCACAAAGCACTGCAATGGAGGCAGCAATGCAGTTTTGTTGAATGTGGCATTTGCTCTTTAGTGAACAACACTGCACCTGGGTGCATCTTTGGGATCAAACTGAAGGTCTGGAAACCACTCCCTTCCCAGAGGCTTAAGCTGGAGAGCTCCGAGATTAAAGAGAGTTCTCAGTTCCCAAATCTGYGAGATGAAGCACACCAAAAACAGCAGGAGAGAGCCTGAAATAATACAAGCTTCTTTTCTCACCACACACATCCTCCCTTTTGCGTTGCCAGAGCCAAGGCTCTTAGCAACCAGGACCTTATAGAATGGGGGCCTGCCTGGAATCTGATGACGTCAGAATGGCAGAACTGGAGAGAAGACACACTTTGTAATGGCACACAATTGAAAAGCAGGAAATTGATGCCAAATTGCCCAATATTAAAAGCAAACAAATCATTTCCCAACTATTCAATATGCAAGAGGCACACAGCAATGCCTTTTCTTAATATTTGGGCCACTAATTAAAAAAGCATAACATAAGCAAAGAACAAAAGAGTGCTTCTTGATAGTAGGTTTTGTGATTTACACAACAGCATCACAGTTTCAAAAGCAGCACATCAGGTTAGCAGACAGAACACACACTTGGGATAGCATCACTCATCTCATCTGTACGCTAAAAATAGCTTCTAAGCCTCACTTGGATCAGTATAAACTTTGGCACGTGCCTTAGCAGCTGCATTGGACTTAACTCTGCCTCTTTCAGAATGCACCACAGTGCAGAAGGAAGGGCTGATTAACACCCTCTCATGCCCGATACACTATTGTAAAAAAGTTAAGTAGTTTCTTCAGAGGACACTTTCCTCCGAGTATCCTTGTCAATTTTTAAGATTTACAAAAATTTGTCTGTTATTTTTGTCATCTTTGCTTCCTTTGTTGCTGTGCAATAGTGTGAAGACAGAAAATCACTTAGCAGTACAGGGAGAACAATGAAACTGAGCGCACTTTCACCCTAAGCAAGTCTAAATGCTGTTCAAATCCATTAAAAAYGAAGAAGAAAACTAGAAACTGTTCTCCAAGCATTCCTTTACTACAATAATTGGTAATATTTGTAATAACTATATATATTTTCCAGAGAACAACATGGTTTTTAAATTGGTATCTCTTTTAAAAACTAGATTCCTTTAATCTCATGTTTTGGGATAGATATCAAAGCAGTATAATACATTCTTCATAAGAAAGTCTGAAATTCATTGGCTCTGGGGCACCAGAATGTTCTATGCACCTTTATTTTAATAATAACAATTTCTTACACCAAAGACCCTGTTTTTATAGTGCTGTTTGTTAGCACTGTAGTTGTTTAAAAATTGTTTAAAAATTTTGTATTGAAAGTCTTGTAGCTTCTTAGAGATTAAATATTGCTTCTACTTACATCAGCACGTTTAGTGATTTCGCCCATCTTCAAAGCCTTGATTTGCACATTATTTCATATATGTCTCTGTTCAGCTTTAGCAATATGAAGGCAATTATACCCTGTGCTGCAACTTGCATGCTACAGCCTTGAACAGTAGCCTGATAAGAAAGACATAAAACTAAAAGAAACAAGACTTTTAAATATATCAGTGCTAAAACACAGAACTAAGGGTTCCTATCAGACAAATGAAATATTTTTTAGGTTTCCATTTCCACTGGTCAGCACTGTATATATTTTTGCTTATGTGCAAAACTTCCTCTATCCGCTTGCTGAAATGTTTATAAATATTAGAGAAGACTTAACTATAAAACCAAAAGATAATGTMAAAGAAAATAAGAAAAACACAAAAATAATCCTAACTGTACATCTAATATATATGAGAAAAATGCTTAAAAGAGTTTCAGCAATATATCAGATTAGCTAAGCATTATARATTAATTTGAATTAACTTCTTGTGAAAGACAACAAATATACTGTGAAATTGTTCACAATGTAATTCTCTTGCTACTTAATATACACTAAAATAAAACATCTCAATTTCCTTATAATGATCCATACTTACTCTTATTTTCTTGCACATATATATATATACACACACACACACGTCTTGCTGTAACATTTCTACGGGGAAGGCTTCRAGAACCTACTTTAGCACATGTTCATGGGATTTTCTGAATTGTGGATATTATTTACCTAGGTTATCGATCAAGAGGCTATTTTTTTTTCCCCCTGCCTCTAAATGGAGACTGTACCTCAGAGAAAATCCCCACTTCCATGGGATTTTCAGATTCAAGATATGCTGGGTAAGATATGCCCTGCACACAGGCAGAGCTAGGCACGCCCCAGGTGTCCTTCCCAGCTATGCACATGCTGTGTTCCGCAGGGCACAGAGCTGCRGACACAGCCTGGAGAAGTCAGACTGGACAGGTCAGACTCAGTACTAAGCAGCAACACCAGGATGTTCAGAATTCAATGTTGGGCATACGTGCCACCTAGGGAGTGAGCAAACTTGTCAAACTGACAAGTTTTCCTGGGGAAAAATTCAGSAGACTATGTGATGGAGCAGGTAACATTCTGAACCTCACGTAATTCATCTTTCTTTCAAAAATATACCTTTCAGTAAATTTCTTTAAAACAGGGCCTGCCTTTCATCTTAAATTTGCATAATGCCTCATCCAAAGAATCCCCACATGTTGTAACAATAAAAATAATCTGAAAAAGAACTTCATCACCTCATCAACCACAGTGGAGGTTACAGAGTGATAGCGTCTCATGATATGATTTGTAGCTAACAAAATGCAGAACGAAGACAGAAGGCAAAAGTTCCATTTAAAAACTTTTCAGCTTCCTTTTGAGCAGATTGTTTTTCTTTCTGTGGACAGTGACAAATGTACTTCACCTTATAGTTTCTCAATCAAATGTAAAAAAAAAATCACTTATATAGTTTTTTGGTTTGACTATTTCCTGTTTAAGAATTGTGTTTACAGCTGTAATATTTCTCAACAAAGGTACAATCAAAGAGACAACACAGTTTGTCCTCAAAGTACTTTAAAAGAATATGAAACTTTGTACAAGAACCATATTTGTAARTTATTTCTATTGTATGTCTTTGGTCAAACATTAGTAAATCAAAAGCTAATATGAAATCTCATAAATATTTCCATATATGCAATATTTTATTCCTTTCAGGAATAACACCAGTCAGCAAAGTAATTAATACTGTAACTTAAATCTCAGCATTTCTTACTATCACTCTTGATTTCAAAATAGGAGCTMTGTAACTATCTTAACAGCTTAACAGTGTATTAAATCCACAATATCTGATGCAACTCATGTATGMTTTCATAGCAATCATTTTATTTGTAATGCAGGAATGGACATTCCCAGCTTGTACTGTCAAGCATACAGTGTCACACATCATCKGTGGTTCCAGAAAAAATGTAAATGAGGGGTATCTATTTTTAAATCATATGGGATCACATAATTAAAGACTCTTAAAGAAATGTAGAAGTGCAGAATGGCAAGTTCTTCTAGCTTTATCTGAATTCTTAACTGTAAGAGCTTTTAGCTATCTCCATTTGCTGTGTTAGCATCTTGGAGACTTCTAACACTACAGATAAAAGGAAGAGAAGGATTCTCAAATTTCAAAATTTCGGTATTTTCTCTCAAAAGATTTACACACCACCATATAGAGAGTAAAATATTGAATTAACTTGGCCAGTCCTTACAAATTCTACAAGCAACTCAATTTACTTCCATTGAGAGTCAGTTGAATCATCATATTCAATTGACTTCAAMAGGATTTGGACAAATCTCTGGATCTACAGCCATATCTGGCAACAGCAGCSAACAAAAGTCAATAAATGAAATATTTTAAAATACATCTGCATAGAGAAAAGGAAAGACACAAGGAAAGGGGAAGAAGGGAGAAAATTAAAGATGGYGCGGAGCAAAACTAGAGGACATCACCTCTTTCTTTTTAATATTAATCAGTTCTTTTCAACTCCAATATTTCATTAACTCAGCATTGGACYTTTGTAAATCCAACCAGCTCTGAAAGYCCTTCACTCTTTTGACTCAGGAGGCTGTCTTTCCTGCAGAGCCTAGGTATCAGTTCTGAAGTACTTTTCATCAAGAGAAGATGGAAAGAGCATAGAAGGGTGAGCAACCCTCTTCTCCAGTCTAAAAGACAGAAGGGATGAAAAACAAAATCTAGAAAAATATCTGTGATATATGCTTATACAGAGGATACAGGGATCAAGCTGCCTCTGCATAAGCTACATCTGCAGTGGTCAGTCTGCTCTGGCAACAGTAATCTGGGGAACGCCATCTAAATAAATGTGCCTTTTCTCTTGCTCTCCTTTGTAGATCCATGCATTACTCAGGAAAACCACAGCCTTGAAGAGATCTTTCAGAAGCAGCAAATCTGTAGGGAGCCCTACACCCTAACCCCAAGTAACTGGAAAATTCAATTTCACATTACAAAAAATATTGAAGACTCATTTTCAGGATGATGAAGTCTGACTCCAAATATACTGTCAGGATTATAAGGCCCTATTTACACAGGCTGAGTGATCAGTAGAGCCCACTGAGCTCTAGGATGCTCTGTATGCCCAAATTGGAAAACAATAGAGTCTTTCTCCTGTTTTTTGGCTACATAAAAGAACATCAGTTTTTATTACCTTACTAGGACTGTTCCCTAAACATGCTACCTGGTAATTAGTGCAAGTTACGATCTCTAATTTTGGTACTGTCTGCTACAGATGTTCTTGCTTCATAAAACTACACCCAAAACTCCTCCAAACTGTCACCAAATGTGTGTCCCAATACATCACATGCCACATCACAGTTAAAGACCYGATAGTTATTTGCCTCACTTCTGCTAGAGACATGCTTTTTCACCAGAAATTGCCACATTGTTTTTMGATATTCATCTAAGGCTAAATACCACATACCAACTTAGAACGAATCTCCTCTCTCTCCCTCTATTTCCAAAGACAGAGGCAGAGAACTGATCATTACTAGAGAACAGGAAACCCTTAAATAGCAGTAGGAAAGAAAATCTTACTTGTTGGTATAGACTAATAGCTCCTACTCTTTGTTGTTTCCCACTTATGAGTTAGACAGCAWAGCATGCCACTGGGAACTACAATAGAAAGAAGTGCAAATGTGAAAAGGACAAAGTTCAKTTTTAATAGATTAAAAAACAACAACAACAAAACATGATTTGAGCAATCTGGATCCAGAATTTGGGTTATTTGTGCAAGCAAAGATTATGCATTTGCAAAAGCTACACCATATTGTCCAAAGAAATACCAGAGAGACAGCTTAAATGCATGAGAAGTACTGGAAGTACTGCACTAACTGAAATGGTAACATAAATATTATATTGATTACAGATACAAATCAGGACTTCTAAGACTACATATCTAKAATTTTAATTATAGTGTCTTCTGTATGTTTCCGACTCAGAAGGAACAAAAAGCGTACTCAGCACAAAGTAAACAAGAGTAATTGTGCTACGAGGGACCARTCTCTTCACAAACTGGCTCCAACATGTCCCAGTCCTGTCACCAAGCGTGATCAGCCAGTAGCTTCAGTTGCTTTCTCCAAGCTGTCCCCAGTTGATCTACAATGGCCTAGTCCACTGATTTAATTAAAAATCCCTTTCCTTYTCAACCGCAGAATTTCACACTTAACATATTATTACTCTAAATTCTTCCAGATGCAACTTGCATTTCTAATATTAAAGAAAAATCATTAGAAACCCATTCAGAACTTTCAGACTTTCTCTATTCAGATATATAACATGGCTTCTTCCAGAAACACCAGAAGCACATAAATCTAGAGAATTTGTTTCCTGCAGAACTCAAGTTTTCTGATATGTAGTAAGTTGTTTTTCAAATCACTTCTCATATTTAATTACCTTGCCAGAACTAATAATACATAAATACATTAAATACATAACCAAGGATGTGGTAAATTGATTCACGTTAAAATTTATCCTGCAACAAAACCTAAGAGGTTCCTGTCCAAATCCTCATCCAACTCCTCCTACCATGTTGCTAGTTCACCCCTCAGACGAGATGATGCAACTGTTTGTAGAATTTCACTTTATGCCAAACAAAACAAAATGACCTAATTCAACAAAACAACAACACTAAGTTCAAAATACATGGGGATGCAAATGTCATGAGGTCAGTAGGAATTTCATAAACAAACCTTCTGATCTGAGATATTTTGCTACAAAATTACACCACTGGAGTATTTACATGAAGACTTTGTCCAAGACAGCTACTTTATTGACTTAGCTTATTTTGGAGTAAATATTCCAGGTTGGCAAACCTTAATCAAATAGATCTGGAGTTTTAAAATAGTTAATCATCTAGGAAGCTATCAATAGTAAACATTATCTGAACAAGTATTCTGCCTTGTTAATATTTTAAAGGGTAGCTTCTGTATTAATCACTCTCAGTCATATGTCTATTTTTAGAATTCATAATAAGTAATTACTCAAAATGCCAGTTAGAAAAGTATGAATTTTGGCTGTATGGAAAAACTGTCTTGTTTGATGGTTTAAATACAAAAAATATCTGAAATGTCAGAGTGTGGATCTGATTGTCAAAGCTGTCCACAATTCATGCCTCATTCCTTAAAAAGAAAAATACTCCAGTTTATATTGTAATTGCAACCTTTCCGGTTCAAGACAAAATAAACTGAAATTAGAAAGAACTCAATTGAATATTCACCATTTTAATTTTCAAAGAAGAAATTTAATGCAGTGGATATCCCAGGAGGCCTCTTCAGAGAATATGCACATATCCAAAGAACAGTAGGTTTTTCTTCAGCAGTAGTGTCTTGCAAGTGTCAAATAGAAACTAACCATACTGTTTTTTAAGAGCCTCTCCTTCCTATCCAAGAATTTAAAGGTTTCCTTTTGAACAACAGTGATCAAATATGGAAGAGTGGTTTGTTCATTAAAGTTCAAGGCTAATGTACTGCATGAGTAGCAGAGATGCCACAGACAGTCCTTTTAATTACTGCACTTATGTCACTTTATGTCAAAGGGACATAAGTCACTTTTCAGAGCAAATGCAATGCTTCCTCRTACATATTAGAATAAACAGATTACATGTTCTTTTTCAATATTACTAGTTTTACAAACTGAATAAAAGATGATCTGGACAYTGGAAGACATGCTGGCTTTTTGTAAACCTTAACAGAATAGACAGAAATCCACTACTGGGCATCCAATAAACTGAAATAAATGTGGAGCTACCTGCTTGCTTCATCCATTGCAGGTACACACAGCGTTCTAAATCAGAGAGATTTCAAAACAAGATGTATCAAGTATGCAGTGAGTTGCCATGATGAAGAAGCAAATACACCTGGATCCTACTGAGAAAAAAATGTGATTAAAAGTCTGCTCCTGAAAATGGGATCTGCACATACTCTATTTCATTTCCTAGGAAAAAAAAAACCCAAACCCCACTGTATCTCTGTGTATGTATACCTCTCACATACACACTACACAACCAATATATCTGTAAGGCTCTACTGCAGTCAAGATGCAGATTATCACTTTAATCTTTGAACAGCCTCACCGAACTGACTCCTCCCTCAAGCCTTGCAATGTGCTGTGGATACTGCTCGATAGCCATACTCCTGCTCAAGCAAAATTCCAAATGAGTGGGGCTAGCAGCACTTGCTCTGTGCATTTATGAGACAAACTTACTGGTTAACTTCCTAGACTTCTTCAAGTCAAAGTATTTGCTTTGAGTCCAAATAACCGTTAGATCCTCAGTTTTCTAGTCTGAAGAGCAGACATTCCTCTGTACATATCACTAACTTTTATTCTTGTATTGAATCATCCATCCTAGAGGAGAAAAAAAAACCCAAAACCAAACCAAACAAAACATGCTTCCAACACTATTTGGTTTAAATCACATTTTTAATGAACTTAACCAAGTAGTCTTACAGACTAAATCTAACAAAAAGGGGGAGAGGTGTACATACAGATTATATAGTGTGAGAAGGGGAAAATAAGTTAATGTATTTTTTAATTACTCACAGCTGTTRAAATTGCAGGATCTGTTCTCCGAATAAAATAGTTAATTAAAAACATTCTGTTAATACTTCTTGCAGTAGGAACAAGAACAAAGGGAAAACACTAACAACTCTAAAAACAATTGTTATCCACATTCCTTCTAGTAAACTAGGATGTATTTTAAATTAGGGACATTATTTTCACTTAAGAATTCACTTTCCTCTTGTACTCTTAGCACAGAGGAAACTAGTATTTTTCAGCTATAGAACTTACTGATTTTGTTTACACCTTCCTGAGTTGGGTTACAGTAATGATATTGGATTATTCTTTGGAAAAGGACCATGGTGTTTTTATTCTTCTTTCTCACTTAAAGACATGCATCTCTATTGTCCTTAGTCATTAGCTTTATGTAGCTAATGGCTTTGAATTCTGGATCATCATCAGAACTATTAAAGTCTGGTTGTTCCCAAATGCCAGAAATTATTAGGAGAGAGATATTTTTTTGTGTGGCTTTCTGCAAATAGGTTACTCATTTGGGKGAGAGACCTTACTAAGTTAGCACTGTTCTTAAAAGTCTGATTTAAGAAAACTGCAAAATTACAGGTTGCATTGATATAAAMAAGGACAAAATGCAATCTGGAGAATTGTGAGGCAAGAATCTGAAACATTCACTTTATTTCACATCCTAAGACAGCAAGTGATAGCTAAAAAGTACATCTTTTATCAGCAAATTGTACTGTAATTTCTATAATCTATGCCTGGGGTGAGTTTTCATTAAAAACAAGAGATTCAGCTGCCAAGGCTGACAGGGACGCAAGGCCAACCTGTTCAGAATGAACAAGAAAACAGCCACAGAAAGCAGCTCACTGACACAGAATGCCAATGGGGTCCATCTATTGTGTTTGTGCACTTGAGGTGCAAATGTTCAGCCGTACGCCTGGCACATCACCCCATATGCAACAGGGCTAAACCATTCCTCGATGTTCTGGAGTCGCAGATCCCAGGCTAGCAGCAGGGCCTGGCTGCCTGGCAGATAATTTAAGTGCAGTGATGAAGAAGATCTGCTAAAATTTACTCTAAATCATAAAGCATAATCTCTTACTCTTTTTAGCAAACACGCATCTGAGATTAGTCCAGCGGCTGAATCATCACCACTTCCCCAGCAAAGGCTGGATGCTGACACAGATGAAAAACACGCTGATGTGCCACTCCACGTCTCTTACTGAAATGAAAAAGCTTTAGTATCAGGGAAAAAAAATATCAGATAAGTAGCAAAATATTAGCATAATTGATTTTACACATTATTGCAGACCATGTATGGACAATAATTCCATGTATGCATATATACCTGGATAAAGACCCCATTGGAATGCACCTGCAAATTCCAGCAGGCAAGGTGTGTGCCAGGGGATGGCACAGCACTCCTTCGGGGGCCCTTCTCCACTACGAACCAACCTAACGCAGCTAGGAGGCCTCCCCACAGCCCGCGGGGCAGCACGGCCGAGCTCTGGCGCTGCTGGAAGGCTGCGGGGCTGCAGCAGTGGAAGCAGGCATCCATTTCTGCTGCTCYCAGCAGCAAACCCAAGGCTTACAAAGCATTTATGGGAACACAAACCCAGCCGTTTAAAAACTAAGGAGCCTCTTATATTTTACTGGTCTTTACTGCTACATACAAACCCCACAGCCAAAGACCTCCCGAGCAGGGGGCRAACTCCTCGCGTCACGACAGCCGAGATCAACAACCCCCCTCCCACACACACCCCAACGGCCTCAACGGCCGCGGGCGCGAACGCGTGCCTCAACGGCCGTCCGAGCAACGGCCGCCACAGGCCCCCTCCACCCCCGCTCCTCGCGCTCAGCGGCGCTGGGGAGGAGGTTTGAGCCGTGCCGGTTGCCGTCGGCCGGGAGGCTCCCGCCTTCCTCCCTTCCTCCCGCGCGGGGCGGCCCCGCGGCCGCAGCATGGCGGCCGTGCTGCCCTGGCTGGGCGCCGCCGCCCTTCTCCTCCCGTTGCTGCTCGTCCCCGCGGCCCTGCTGACGAGGCGGCGGCGCGGCCCGCGGACGCCTCCCCTCAGCCTCCTCGTGGTGGCCGGCTCCGGTAAGTCACGTCGCGCCTCGCTGCCCGCGTCCGGCCCAGGGACTACGGCTCCCAGCAGGCGGCGTGCGGCGAGGCTCGCTTTATCCCCGCGCGCCGCCCCGGTGCATGGCGGGAGTTGTAGTCCGAAGGGAGGGGGCGCGGGCAAGGCCGGCGCCTCAGGGGTTGCTTGTCTCTTCATGTGCTTTCACGAACGGCGGCTCCGTTTCTGCGTCTTCAGTTGGGCATTTTGGTCCAAATTGATAGCAGACACTTTGGTTTCTGCCCACGAGTTTCATTCATCAGCTAGTTGATTCAGTAATGAGTGTTCTGTTAGAACTCAAGCAGGACAGACCCTTGCAGCTCTTCCAAACCCAAGATTATTGATGATTCTTCACGTACATAACATTTTAAAATACTTTTATCTGAACCCAATTTCTGTAGTTTACTTGGGAGACTCACGTAGGCCTGTTGGAAGCCTTCCTGCAGTCGGGGTCATACCTCCTCGTTGCCTCCCCAAACTTGCTGGGCAATTATTCYGTCACACAAATTAGATTTACTTGAAAATTTGAAAAGTACTATATGATAATAGTGCCCAATCCAAATGGTGTAACTCTCTTTTTCACTTTTTTTTTCTTTTTTTTTTTATACTAGCTAATCACGCTTGACTTCTGTAGCAAAGTTTCTTAGAAAACTTCTACTGCAAGTTGGCAGCCAGGCACAGGAGGAATACCCTTAGTTTACTGTTTTGGTTTGCAACATGTGGCAGAGTGAGAAGTAGCAGATGCAGTCGATTCTTAGGCACATCCTTAGGTGACTGAGCTGACCCAGCCCAGCCTGCTCCCCTGCCCCTCACCACAGCAAACTCGCCCTTCCCTCTTTCCAGGCCCTCACAGGAGGCCAAGCCAGTCCAGGAAGGCAGACTGACAAAGCGTTAACATCACCCCCAAACGCAGAAGAACAAGCAGCTCTCCCTCACTCCAGTGTTCTGCCAGTTTAGCTCCTGAGCAAGGTGCCCTTGCAGTGAAACAAATGTCAACACCCATTGAGCCCTTTCCAGGGGAGCAGCGGGGGCGTTGGGCTGTGGCAGGGCTGCTCCTCCGGTCGGCATTCGGCTTTTAAACTGGCTCCGCGGCAGAGCAAAATCACTCCCCACGCGACTCCTGTGTTACAGTTTGGGCAAGTGCAGTCCCTGCATCGGCTCTTCATGTCATGAGACTGATAAGTGAATTCAAGGGGAGTCGTACTGCCATGTTTTTTTTCTGACAGTTGTCCCATGTTATCGTGGCTTTTGAGCAAGTACTACAGTGTAACTCTGCCGATTATTTTTGCGCTGCTTTCAGGACATTAAACGCATGTTTCTCCTCTTTGTGAATCTGTTTCAAGCCCATTAAGCTGAAAAAATTCTACTGATGTAGCTTCAATGGGAGTTGAATTTATTCGTGTTAGTTAGTTAGTTCCCAAACAACCTCTAGCTGAGTCTTTTACTCACAGAAGAGTATGACTGATACTATTAGCACCAATAAGTTTTAAAAGGAAGAGAGCACAATTCAGCTGAAAAATTGGAAATTACAAAATGTTTCATATACCAACTGCAGTTTACTTTTTTTTTTTTTTTGCAGGTGGACACACAACAGAAATCCTGAGGTTACTTAGTTGTTTGTCAGAGTCATACTCTCCTAGACATTATATTCTTGCAGACTCAGATAAGATGAGTGAAGCTAAAATACGTTCTTTTGAACAAAAAAGAGCTGAAACTTTCTCCAATTCCCAGGTAACTTGTTAAACATGTTCTTGTAAGACAATCTGATCATAGCATGACATAGTAATTCAAGACTCCGTGAAAGTGATTCTTGAATAGAATTTTTAAGATCAGTATCTACTGTTTGATTTTCATAGCTATTGATAATCACTTTTCCTAAAATTCAGAGTTGCCTTTCTATCCACATGGTTTTTCACATTTATGAAAGTGAACTAGATAAGCTAGATAAGTGAACTAGATAATTGCTCTGTTAGAGACCCAGAAAATGCAAAATAAATACGTTTTAAAATAGCATCCACTGCCATTCCTGCTTCAAATTTTCACTTACTTTTCTTACTTTCTTTTAAAATGGTACTTATCTTCTGTTAARCATGTTATTCCCTTTAAAGAAATGAGAAAGCATAATTGTAGTGAGAGTGATTATACATAGAAGGCTATCTATTGCTCGAGGAAAGCATACTGAAATTAAATATCTTTTTAAATCTTGTATACTAACTAAACTGTTATTTGTAACTGTAAAAATATTAGGAGAGAAATGCAGTAGTTTTTGTGTTTTATTTCACCATTCTCCTCGGTAACATATTTTTCGAAGAAGTGATATCTAAAATGTTGTACTTTTGCTGTCTAAAATGTTGTTTCATGAAAAAAAAAGTAATGTAGTTTYGGCAAGTCAGGTGCCTCCTGTGAAAGATGTGCTGCCCTGCTATTGSTTGCCTCTTCTTTGTTCCTTTTAACATGTAACCGAGGTTATTCCACATGGTRCCCCCAGAGCTGATACCCTCAGGATAAAGATTTTTCTTCAGCTCCTGCTGACCATGTCTAGCAGTGGAAGGGCTACTTAGATTTGATGACTGAAGAACTCACTTTCTTCACTGCAACTTACACCTCCATTTTTCCCAAATCCTCATGCTTGAGATGGGTAACCAGGCTAATTAGCCCCTACATAATGCTCTTCCAGCCACACATTCTTTTCCATTTTATGGTTCATGAAAGAAACCATGCAAGGAGATTTTTACCCTTCAGCCTGAAAGGAGGCTAAATAAACCTGATTCCTTTAGAAGGACTGTTGTGTGTTCAGCTGAGCACGTTACAGTAGATCGCAGCAGWGGCCAGTTCCAACAGCTTCTCCTTGTGTGTTTGTAGAACAACATTTACTAGGTAAAGGACATCACTGATTTTAAAATTGCAGTACCTTGATCAGTTTTGAATTGCCCATTAAAAACATTTGGTTCAGGTAACAAGAAGGTTTCTGACTATTGAAGAAGTAAGGGAAAGTAAATGCAACAAATTGAGACCATAGGAGATAAAATTCCCTATCTCCAGTGTCAAACAAAATTTCCCCCCACCCCCCTAAGTTAATATTCAAGAGTGGATTGATATGTGGGTCAAAGTCCTAACATAAGAGATAGACTATCAATCAACTCTACTGTAACTCAACTGTACTGTACTGTWGCCTCCTTTCAGGCTGAAGGGTAAAAATCTAAAAACCTTAAAAAAATCTTAAAAATCTTAAAACCTACARTAAGGYATATCAGGCTTCAGTGGATGCACCCTTATTTTATCTATATTATYCAAAAAACACGCTTGATAAGTTTGATCTGCCAGATTTTGTTGAAATCAGTTTTCCACAGTAAAGAAAATTGTATGCAGTTTTTTTGTTTATTGTCTTATGGGAAGAATGTAGGTAAACAATCTTTGCTTGAGGGGTGCATCCACTGAAGCCTGATATGCTTTATTGTAGGTTTTAATACTATTACTTGATCTTTGCCTAAGGGAGCATAGTCAATGCAAAAAATACATATTTTTGAAAGGTAGCTTCACTGTTAAAATTGTTCTATGTTACCATGCTTTAAAATTGTATATATTAAATCAAGAARTTGTTATAAATAAACAGTTATTTATTAAAAGWTACTGCACGGATCTAAAGTTCACTTTACACATTTTTCCTTTATCACTTGATCTCTTCTGAAGCTCTATGAAAGAGAGAGCTAGTGATAACCAGATGCCTGAATGAGGAGCAGGGGGCATGTTTGTTTTTCCATATACTGTTGTCAGACTAATGCAGTCAGGGTTTCAACACCTGCAAATAAAACATGAAACAAATAGTTTGTAATATCTGTTAGTACCTTCCAGTATCATAATAATTAAAGCTTATTGCATTGAGACAACATTTCACTCAAGAAAATAAATTAATATTCTSTGTTTGTATTTATTTTTTAACAATTTCTTTCCATCCTATATCTAAGAAGGCTGCCAGCTTTTGTTATTCAGGATATCTTTATTTTTCATGTCAGGTATTGCAGCATTGTCTTTTCCAGTCATAAATCATCAGGGCGAAGCTATATCATCTAGAAATGGTGTGACTGAAACCATATTCATGACAGCATTCAGAGTTTCCCACTTTCAGCAGGAGTTCCATAAGAGTAGTAGTGATCTGGTGTCCCATGTGAATTTAGTGACCGTTGTCCAGATCTAAAAAATGGGTCCATGTCACTGAACACTTCATTGCAGCTCATGTGTTTGTCTTTCATTTAAATGGTCAAAACTTTCATTGCCCGTAGGACAGCCTGCTGATTTGGCAATGTGTTCCTCTATGCGATTCCTCTAGGTCAAGGTAAAACTACTTGGGAGGAATGCAGGGTGCCTCTGTGCTGTTAACTGCAGGCTGTGTTCTGAGGCAAAAAGAAAATACTTTTTATACATGAAAACAACCATCAAGACTTTTTCTTGATTTTTTTAATGAGATGTTCTAATCTTTTTATCCATTTGAACACTCACTGATCTGTCATTTAAAGGATGATGGTATTTGCTGTTACATTTTTAGTAATATGCATTGGACATTAATTGAGAAGAGTTTATTTTCTTGGGCAAAAAGAGAACAATCAAGTTGTTTGGGATAAATCGAATCAAACCTGGAAGTGTGTCACACTAGCCACTAGGTGGGGCACGAARTTAACGTACTGCAAATGAAGGTGCTCTAGCCAAGCTGTTTATTGAGTTAGGAACGTTTTCAAGTAACAGTAGAAGAGATTTAAAAAATAAATGAATAAATGCATAGTTCTGGTATTTTGTTGTACTTTCTTTGCCAGAAGTGCTACACACGACACCAAGTACAGCACCTAAGAGAAGATTTCACATTCAAACACTTCCAAAGTAGATTTTAAAAAAGTACATACAGGTCAAATAATTCTATAGAACAGCAATATTCTTAGAGAAACTAAAATTCARCTTATCATGCTCTCTTCCAGTTCACCCTTGATCGCATTCCCAGAAGCCGTGAGGTTAGACAGTCTTGGACTTCCTCCATGGTAACAACCCTGTACTCTGTACTTTATTCCCTTCCTTTGACCTACAAATTGAAACCAGATTTGGTAGGTAAAGTAAGTCTTATTTGAGAATTTGCTGATCTGCTGTGTAGAATTTGCAATATCAAGATGTTGTAGACTGTATCTCATATGTATACTTAGGTTTATACTTAGGTTTACAGTTCACAAGACAAATATTTTTGAGTGTAAAATTAAATCCGAAAGAGATAGTAGCAGTACAACAAGAAACGGAGGAAAGATTGTGCTGCTATTGAGTTAGGATACCAGATACCAGTTCCCATCCTCCCAGAATTTTGCAAGTAACATCAGAGAGTTTGTTACTCCCTTGTAAATGCTAGTAGAGCTGGCACAAACAAGGTCGTGGGTTCTTGATAATATCTCCCCAGGATTGCAGCAGCACAGACTGTGCTTGAAATCCTGGTTATTCTGTAGGATTGCAACAGCACAAGCTGTGCTTGAAATCCTGGATGTTCCATTGACTGATCTTGCTCCCAAAATGTTATGATCAGTCAAGAACAGGCAAGTTCAGGTCAGTAGAAATACATACAGCTTCAGTTCTTGTGCTTATATGGGCTTTTCAGCCATGTGCAGGTTTATTCAGTCTTTGGCAGACTGACATTCATCGTCTCATCTAGCGACAGAAAACATCACTGCTGAAGTGGCAGCTGTGTTCATCTCATGAGTAGTTTTGCGAAGCTTGAAGAAGTTAGAATTTCATGCTAGTTACAATGCATTTTTAATAATATTCCACACATTTAATCAAGTCAGACCAGTCAGAGTTGTCAGGTTTTAGAGAGAAACAAAATAGAGATATTTCATCAGTAGAGTTAAGTGCAAGAGTTAAAACATGCTGCACTGAACTCCACAGTTTGGGTATTACAGTTCTTTAGGAGAAATTTGGTTAAAGCAAGCCTTGCAGTCATTTTAAGATATCAGATATCCAAATTTGAGTTTTTAAAAGACATTATTTCAGCAGAATTTCAAATCAATAGTTTGTGGCATTTAAGATATTTAAACACATGCTGYTACAAGATCATTTTCCTAACTTAGTAGCAGCATGTGTTCATCCAGAGAATGTTTGTAAGTAGGTTTCTTTAGCTCTCATTGTGAATTGTATTACTAAAGAGGTCAGTTGTATTTGTGCTCTTTTGAACATTTATAGAAGTTGCTGTGAATTGTACCATTGACTTCTGTAGTACTGGTCAGTTCTTATCAGGTATAAAGCTACTTGCCAAAATTTCCAGAGCAGTTTAGTGTGCAAAACAACAGAAGCAGCTTTTTTGTAGTTCATGTTCTTCAAGCTTGTTCTGAAAATTAGAAATTAAGGCAAAGTTGGGAGGGAGGAGGGGATGGATTGCTGTTTTTTTCTACAGTGATTTTAATTTGTGGGGGAAAACAGAGGTATCTTCACATGAAGCAAATATCTTATAGGAAGGGTAAGTAACAAATAGTTAAGAATCACCTTGCTACAGTACTGTTTTCATTTAATATATACATTTTATAGGCTTACTATTGCTAATGAAATTGACTGCAAAATCCCACATTGTAGCTTAATATATTACCAAACATGTCAGTAGGACACATTGTGGAGAGCAGAAAGTTACCAGCACTGCATGATTCCTCTATGGACTAGAGGAATATAGAGAGACATCAAGATTTACATGTACCCTTGTTAGAACTAGTACTGGAGCTGGTAAGCTATGGTAGGCAAGGAGAACCCTAATACTTTTGAAAAAATATTTGTTCTTGTAAAATTATTAATAGATTTTAGSAAGGTTCATAAGCCCTTTGTAGTATTTAAATAAACTACTATTTCAAAATTCTATCCAAAAATTCCTTATCTGTGATTACTAATGGGCTGGAGGGAACGGAATTTCCAAATATTTTTTTTTTTAACCAGGCACCGTTATCAGCAGCAACAGGAGTTGGTACCACCGCTGACAGCAGCATCTCCAGCTTTATACTGAATCTTACACCACTTAAAAGTTGGTTGCATATGAGGAGTTGTATGTGTATCATACAACTTCAGTTGTATGGGAAGTTTAGGAATTCTTTAAAATATAGTAAAGCAGCTAGCTTGTAAAGAGTCTAGAGTACTTAGCAAGGAAAAATGTTAAGATTAAAATGCCTCACACTGCCAGTGAGAAGTTTTTTTGCAGCATGTGAAGCAACTGCTAATATTTAACTGCCTTTAACTGAAAACATTCGCAGTGAACTGCAACTCCTCTTACTTGTGGGTCAACATATCAGTACTTTAAAGCACTAGAAAGGATAGAAAATGCTGGGGTTTTAGAGGATTCATCTGTAACTTTTGGCATAGAGATCAGCACCCAAGTTTAGAAATAACAAGCACAGAATTACATCATGCTGAGGACGTTATGCTTTTAGAGAGTAAAGTGTATGGGTACTGTACATCCTCATTCTAGGAAACTGCTTTTGTTGAACTGTAGGAAGAAAACCTTGGATTGCTTCTAAGTCATTTCTGTGTAGGAGCAATTCTGATATCCTTACACTTGCTTCTAGGTTCATCAGAAGATTGTATTTGTTTGAGAGCTATAAGATAAGTCCTTTGATTCAAGAATTTCTGGGCACCTTAAAGCTAGAGTAAAGCAGTGTCAGTTGTCAAGGAATGCGGGACAAAAGAATAACTGCCAAGGAGGTTGTGAAAGCAGTAGGTGCAGAAAAGCAAGAGTTGGAGCAGATAAACTAGTTATGCCAGCTTAAGTCTAACTATTAAACCAGAAAAGGCATAAAATGAAACAGCAAACCTACTATCTGCACAGGAGTTACTTTATATATCCATATTTACACAAGCACTGTGTCCTCTTTGTATCTCACACTGCTCTTCTAGCAAAGCTTCTTACTTTGCCCAAGAAAGCAGTTTCATCTAACTATTCTTCAAGATACTGAATTCCGCACTGAATAACTCCCAGGAGACCTTTACTGACTTGCAGGACTCACACCATGCTTAAAATGGGCCTTCAGAGAGGTTAAGAAATGCAGAAGTTTATTTTGTCAACTTGAGATCATCTGGAAGAGGCTGATTTCTGAGTTACACACATCTACACTCTGCAAAGCTAAATCCCTTTAGAGATATGAAACCAAGTAACAAGATTAAGATGTCAGAGGTGATGACTGGCCTTTGTTCTTGTAGCCAAGTAGCAGAATTCTGGAAATGCAAATGTTGGTCATGCAAGAGTACATCAATCYGGGGCAGTTTTCACAGCATGGCTGACTCAGACAGGCTTCCTATGCAGAGGCCTAACATTCAAAGCAAGCTCAACGTGTGCCAGCACATGCTGTTCACACCTTCCGTGCACCGCAAAGACTTTTCAAGCTATTCAGCAGCTGCAGACAGAATTAGTATGTAGTTCTAGCCTCAAAGTCTGAAAATTCCTACCATGAAAATGGGCATCTTCTCAGAGAAGATTAATGTCTTAATTGAAATGCTTAATTGAAAGACTTAATACTGAGGTAAGATATCAGAAGATCTATTGACTAGGAAGGGATACAAATCCTTCCTAGTTAAAGAAAAATTCACAAACTACACAGAGGCTTCTCCAAAGCTAGAGAAAATTATTGGATCTTAACATAGATTTTATTTTTTTTAATGTCCAGGAAGCACTAAGTCAGTGTTAGAGCCTTTGTACAGTATGCTTCAAGTCAGTCAGTAGACATAATGTCAAAAGAAAGCAGTCTTCAGTTCTGTAGCTGCTTTCAGAATTATTCTTCTTATTGCTCAGCCGATTGCCAAGCCTGAAATCAGACCTTAGGTGATCTAGCACCCAGCCTAGGCCACAAATATCCTCATGAAGGAGGCACATGCACCATGCAATAAAGCTCTACAGGGATTGCATCCAGACCTCATTTTCAGCCATAGTTTGGCTAGGTYATAACTGGCTCAGCACTGTGATTTCCATTAGTGATTCCTTTTTCTAGCATTATACAGAAATATTGCCTAAAGTGCAATTCATTATTGCATTGTGCACCCAGGATCCGTAGAACCAGAGTTTTKCATTTCCGGGTACTCCTCAGATTCTGCTGTCCCAGCCTGGCAGGCAGAACTTATCAGATCACTGCTATTTGGGGAAGCTGTTGTTAAACCAAGCAAAGGTGGTCATTATTTCACATTATTTCACATTAGGGCCTCCTCTGCATGAGAGATGTCTAGTAAGGACTAGTTTTCATTTGTACAGCAAGTAAAACAAGCTCTGCTTTCTGCCTCCCCACCTGTTATCAACTGACTCGCCTTTTCCAACTACTTTCTAGAGGCTTGAAATCTTTATTTTAATGCACAGCTGATTATGCTTCTAGCAGTCTGCTGATTCTGTTATGACTCATATGAGGCCTGGATATCCCACCATACATGCCTGGTGTCCAGACTGGTTAAGTTCACAACAACAAGCTTTTTAATTGTTACAGAAATATTCACACAGTAAGCTATATGAAAGGAGATCATTATTTCATTTGGCTAAGATTTTCCATTCTGTGTACCCTGCTCAAAATGTCTTAAGTTCATAGCACTTTAACAAATTGCTACGATGAATAATAAGTTATTGTCCCCAATATCATGATTCTTATTAGATCTTTGTACAAAATAAAATCTGGGTGGTGGCCTTATTTCTCTATTCACTTCTTAACAAGTGAACTTTGTATAATGGAGTATTAATAAGATCTGGTACATTCTCTTACACACTAAATCTCTCTGCCCCACTTAAAATTCTTGGGGACCAGATTGTTTTCGTACTAGGTACCAACTACTGTTGTTCTTCTGTGATCAAAACAGTTAAAATAAACAAGAGTAAGCACATCAGATTAAGATTATCAATGCTATAAATTGTGTGGGCTAGAAAGAGACTATACAAAGCTGGACCATCTGAAGCGGCATTTAGCTTCTCGGTTAATGAAGTTGTATAGAGTTTTGTTTGCCCTTCCTGTACCTTGCATCTTGTGTGTCGAGTACAGTTGCCCTGCAACCACAGTGTAAAATTACCCTCGGCAGAGCACAGATCAACCTCCAAAGCTGTTCAAGTTAGCGAGTTTAACACTAGCTTGGCAGCTCTGTACTGCTCTGCTGCCATTTAGATATGCCACTACACACTACTTTGTTAGAAGAGAAAGGAAAATAAACCAACACACAAAAAAAGCACAAATCCTACAGCAACCTTGCCAGGCTTACAAACAAAACCATTCACCTGAGAGAAAAGTTCCTGGGGCGCAGTAAGAGTCTGCTTGAGATAGGCCCTGACTTTTTAAATAGATTATAAAATCTTACATAATATTTTTGGGGCACTCTGGCCTAAAGAATGTGAGAGGTTCTGTCTCAGCCAGGCTGATACTCAGAGTGACAATGACTTCCTGAAAGTAAGTGCTGTAGCTAGTGTCCATAGCTACAAATGAACTTTGGTAACTAGCTTTTCATCTATTGACAGAAAGGCTCTTTACTTAATTGTATTGTACGACCATCTTTCTCATCCACAGAAAGTCAAATTTCCTGTACTAAGTTAGCAGCAGCAGCAAGCCACAAACCTATTCCATAGTTCATTCTCCAGCCTGCCTGTGCTTTGGTAACCTCGATCTTCTTTTAAACAACCTTTTATCCATGTCTCACAGTTCCTCACTAGCCTCATTTCTCATGCACCAATTTCTTCATGAAACCTTCTGGCAGAGGTTTGATTGATTCCACTGACAATCAGGCTGTGAATCTAAAATTTAATAGCACAAGTGTTCTGGCAGACTCAACATTAATGCAGCTTTATAACCTTCATTTACTGTTGTCTATGATTTTACACCTGACAGCTATGCCAGAGATCATACTGAGCTCACACGTCCTAGTCTGCTTCCACACACCTGCAGAAGCAACAGATGTGTGGATACTACAGCTCCACAGRCTGTGGCTGCCTTTCACATGAAGTATGGGGGCAGTTAAGAAGGGTGCTTAAGGTTACCTTCATCATCTGAAGCCAACAAACAAACAGTCAAACCCACATATTTCTGTATGTATCCACATCAGAATTCTGGGACTTCCCTCACTAAGCTGTTGCCTAACTCTGGAGGCTCTTCATTATCCTGGTTATCTTCCTTTTCATCAGCAAAGCCCCGAGGCACACCCAGAAACAGACCCGGGTTGTTTAACTCCTGACAGTTAAATAGCCACACAAACAGCTCGCTCCTGCGCAATGCTGACCTGGGAAGCTAGGAGCATCTCTCACTGCTTTGCATGCGGCCCCTGCTCCCAGGGCAGGAACTGGGCCCTTTCCCTCATGCTCCGTAACTCAGGCCTGGGCAGCCAAGCCCCTGGGTGRCAGATGTGGCACTGCCCAGCACTGCCACAGGTCTAGCCCAGGGAGGCTTTGTGCTTCTCTCCCCTAGAAAAATGCWAAATGCATGGGATAGAACTTTTGGCTCCCTCATCCCATCCCATTTTAAAGCAAGAGCTGGGAAAGCAAGGGAGTTTGGGGGTGCTCTCCAGTGTATTTTATATATGATGAAAGTAGTAATCCCARCAAAAGCAGAAAAGAGGAATGAACATTGGAAACCCAAGTGCAAAGTGTTCTTGTTTAAGCTGTTGCTCTTCCTTCTTCTCCACTCAGGCGTTCCCTCCTCTTGTTATCCTGGTTAGGTAATCTGCCCGTAGGACCACACGTGTTCCTGCTTGCTCTGAGAAGCACTTCACCTCCTGTGGGTATTAGGTGATAACAACAACCCGGCGCCAACAGAGTGCCCAGAAGTGCACTAGGAGTGGTTGCTGCAGCCTACTGCCTAGCTTGAACACGAGCTATAACAATCTGCTTCTGTATTTTTAGTCATTCAAATGATTTAGAGACTAGGAGAACAAAATGTGTCTATTCAAATCCACTTGAATAGATTGATTTACATCAGACGACACATCTAGATAGTTTGGCCTGGCCTGCATTCTACAGGTATGTCCAAGCAGCAAACATAGTTCAAAGCTGTAACTGGTTTTATGTACTGCTTTTAGAAGGAAATGAGGCTAGATAAGATCTTCACATTTTAAAAAGAATAAATCATGGATTACTTTAATGACCTTTATATTGTTCAGATAGAACTTAACATTATTCTTCTTCCCTGCCAGTAGCAATAGTATAAATTCTGAGAAAAGGTCCTGGCTTTTTTTTAAAAAAAAAAAAAAAAAAAAAATATTAAAAACAGTAAGCTTTTTTTAAACTGGAGATTGCAAACTTGAATTTTCAAACATGCTGGAGCTAAACTAGAAAAACTTTAACAAGAACACTCTCACATGCATAAGTAGTTAGGTATACATTATCAGAAATACACACAAAAGCTAGCTTCTGGGTTATATCACTAGAAAGTCCTTTGTCTCTTAATTTCTTAAAGTTTGTCTTGCTTTTTGATTATCAAATAGATTTATATTCTCTAGAAAACCTTTACTTCCACATAGACAAACTATCTTTTAAAATCTTTTAGAAATACTCATTATGATGAAAAAAAACCCTGTTTCATCTGACCATATTAAAATTTAATTTTCTTCAAAAGAAAATAAGACATGTATTTTATCTTGCTCCCAGGATATGTTAATAAATTAAAATATATACTAATAAAGGCAATGCACTCCTAGTGATCTTCGTTGGGATGGATCTGTGGGAATCTTGATTCCTTCTGTTGAGGTGTAAATTATGGCTTTCTGGATTGAAAATACTGATGTAGTGATAAAGTGCTAAAATAAGCGATAGGCACCTACTTCCACAGYAGAGCCATCAACAGAACAGCAGTTTCTTGACTTACCAAGCTTATGTTGACCACAAACTCACTTCATAAATATACTTACAATTAAAGGGTGAAATATCTGTTCACAGATGCTTTTTTTAGTTTAAGTTTATAATCAGAATATCAGTCTCTGATATTACTAGATGCCCACCCAACTGCAGAGCCACAGTACCCATAACTGCTTCCTGCAGGCTGCAGCTGGATGCACTGAGCAGGGAGCTGCATCCCACYCTTGAGAACAGCCAGCAGCTGAGACCAGGAGACAAATCCCATCAACCTGTGTAGGCGACCCAGTGCTTCTGCAGCTGAAAAAAAGAGGTTCAGCTGCAGATATTACTTCACAGAGCACTGATGGGAGGTTTATCAAAACAGCAAGAAAATACTAAAAGCCAGGAAGTGCTGATGAGGTCATGAGATAATTTGCATAGCAGGATACAAATGAATTCAATGAGAAGTCTCTCTCAATTCTTGTGCTGCAGGACTRAAAAAAGCATGTGAAAGAAAAACATCACAACATGCACAGGCATTTGTAGCTACACCCCGAAATCATGATTACAGCCCTGAATTATACTCCACAGTGAAGTCACACTCTTCTAAGTGTCAAAACCAGAGATCCTACCTAGTGGTCCAAGAATAGSCCTGATTAAAAAAGACATTGTTTTACTATGGTCTTCCTCTTATTTTTTTGTTTCAGGCTCTCTCCTCAGCTTGTGTTGAATCTAGCTGTTCAGCTATTCTGTAATTGTAATCATTTTCTGCTCTGTTTCCCTTTTTTTTATTGAATGACCCTTCAGGTAATGGTCAGGTTTGCAGTTTCCTGAAGGCGCCTTTCTTTGTATCAAGACAAAGTCTTCTGCCCCTTGTTAGCTTTGTGTATTTATACTGAATTATCTTTGTTTATTGCTATTTCTGCTGATGCTATTCCAAGTTTTTTTTATTTTGGTCAATCTTTGTTTTTAGAATTTTCTAAAGCTGGTTTTTGTGAGGTTTCACAAAGTACAACTTGCCACGGTGCTTTATTCACTTATATGTTTACATAATAGCAGTTCCCAGGGGCAAAACATCTGGATGTCTCACATTAATTAGAAACAAGCAATTAGAATAAATACAATGCAGAGATTACAATTCCTTTACTCCTTTGGCAGCTTTCTATTACCAGTGTAACTCCTCACTGATCTTTGAAAATTCATTGCAAAGCCAGGATTCACTCTGAGCAAGCTAGAAAGCCACTAACCCCTCACTTGGTTAATTCAGAGTCCAAAAGCAGAAACTGTCTCCTGAAAATACCTTTTGCTAAGGAACTTTGTAATATTTTTAGGAGGTTGAACGTGTTCATCTGAGGCAAATTATATGGATTTATACTCCTCCTTTTTGATTGAAAATTAGGTATTTTCATATTTCTTTTTAATCAAGCCTAGCATACAAGCACAATTTTTAAACTCCCATCTGTGGGTGCATGACAATACAGCCATTTTTTGAAACATCATTTTTCATCTGTGCTAACTTCTTTTTAATTTTAGTTCAGACTGGTTTCTAATTTCTTCTTTCTCCCATGCTTCCTTATCCCAGCCCTTTCCCTTGACTTTTCCTTCCTTTCATTTAGAATACCAGGAACAGCTGGTCACATTTCCACGGCTTTTCCAAGCAACCTCAGAGCTATCTCGTGGGCTTTTGTTTCCCAACAGGGGGAACAGTTGCTTTCTGTTCCCAAATGCTAATTAGTCACAGAAATGCAATAAATAAATAAATGGATAAAAAGATGTGTTTTAAACACTCCAGCAGCAATGCAAGCAAAATAAAATTATTGCTGATACGTAACTTTCCAGGCCCGCAGTTCCTGCTGGGAAACCCGAGATGCGTGGTTGCTTTTCCCCGCKCTGCATTGCCTGTTACGGAGGGGCCTGCGCAGCCCCGCGGCGCTCGTGGCGCTGGCTCTGCAGACGCTGGTGCTGCGGCCGCCCCCGCCTCGTGCAGCGCCGCCGTCCGCACCCGGCGCCGGGCACGGGGCCTTGCGCTCCGGTCCTGCCTTCCTTCCCGGGGAACACACGTGGCACTCGGGTGCCCTCGCATTGGAGACACGTGCAAACATGTTTGTGGATGAATAAAAAGTGCAGTTGTGCTGCTTCGTGCTGGCCTGGCACTTAACCTTGAGCTCAGGATTCAGTGTTGCTGCTCTAAGTGTCGCTGAGTTACACTGTTGTGTGCGCCAGCTCCAAGGCAGTTTGCAGCTGCGTGTATGCCAGCCTGTTTTCCTTCAACAGCCCAAATACCTGAAACGGAAAGAGAAGAACTATTCCATATTTGTATGGAGTTAATAAGAAATTCCAGTTTTATGTGGAGGTAATAAATGTGAAATTAGATTTAGAGTGAGAGTTGCTAGGGGTAGATGTTATTCACTACTCCTTTACTTTTATATCTCTATTAATATACTGATGAATTTGTTCACTGTACTGTTTGAAGTCGGTTCACATTGAATTGCTAAAGAATTTTAATGTGTAGGATTTAGTTTATAGGCCTAGCTGTGAAGCCTGGCAATCAGCAAGGCAGCTTAACAGTTACCTGGAAATTTCTTCCTGTTTAAGGTGGATATAGGCACTAAGAAGTCACATGGCTGTCTTGGCTTATAGAAAAATCCTTTGTAACCTGCTGGCAGCAAAGCCAGATAACTCAGTGACCAGGCAAGTCCTTGGACAGTTACAGCTCAAAGAGGTCTTAAAGGTGACAGAAAACTTGTCTTTGACCCCCTTTTTCTACCCTTTCTGCTCCATCTCCGAGGAAGGGTGAACCAAATAAACCAGAGAGCTGTGGAGACTTCTCTCATGCAAGGCCAATATTCTGCAGGCAGCCTTGTAGCTAAGGTAAATAGTATTGGGAAACACCCCGACTGACCTTGCAGAGGCCCTGCGCCTTTCTTGTCCAACAGATGCTTCTGCTCCCTGCGAGAGAGTTATTTTCCCTGGATTCACCAACAGCTACTTGTATTCTCCCAGTGCATWAAAARCAAAAGCCTTGATCTTTTCAAAATGGAAGATACCATTCTCTCCAAGATTTTAAACTGTCTTTTGCAATTCATTAGTGGAAGAAGTCATCATCTCTTGTATATTTAGGGCCAAGTCAGGCCCTTTCCTGCTGCACAAGTTTGTGTGCTGATACAAGCTGCATGGCTGTATTTCTGGCTCATAGATCCCTCATAGGTTCCTCTGCTTCGTATCACACCTCCTGGTTTTCCCAGAGGTTTCTCCTGCATCTCTTGGTGYGTTTGTGATGTCAGATTCCAGGCAATGGGAAGGCCGGCCTTGTCTCCTGGTGGTGTGCGAGGGAGGACTGGTCAGGCGGGATTTTTGGAGGGGGATTGCTACTCCAAGGCATTAGTCACCCTCACAGGTCCGGGTAGGGCATGCCTGTAGACACGCACTGAAGGTTAACTGGAGGTTAACTTTTAAGGATCAGAAGGATTGATTAGTAATGCTGACTTGCAGATCACAACCTCAAATCCAGACAGGGACCTACTCATCCACTGGGTTCAACAGGTTTATASCAGAATCACCATCAGGACAAGTTCCCTAAATCAAGAACTGCAGAGTATGGATGTTCATCCTCGGAGTGTCTTTCGGGCATTTTCCCTACTGAGATCGTTTAGAGCAACATCTTTTCTGTCTTGGTTGAAGGGGCCTGTGRGAAAGAACAGATGACATGGAAGTTATTATTAGATCATATTTTATAGAGCTGCCTAGGCCATAATCTGCCCCACCCTCTGGTCTTTTTCGCCATTAATCAATTAGTATCTGAACAGCAGCTTGCAAGTTATAAAAGGTCAGTAGGAAGTATAAATTRAAATAGTATCCTATCCAAACCTGCACATAGTAAAGATGTTTTGTTAGAGTGTTCTTTGAACAGTGACATTTAACATTGTTTCATTACGTGGTCTAGGAACATACCTATATCTGTTTATAATTCATTCTAGCACACCCCTCCCTGGGTGGATCTAGCTGTGGTAATACCCATTACCAACAGGACAAGAGCAGAGCGCCAAATTCAATAAAGGTGGAAAGTAGGATGAATTGTCTGGGACAGTGGCTTAATAAACACCATGATTATAATAGTTCAGCTTTTTATAAAACCAGTTCTACCATCCTCAACTGCTGAGATGAGGCAAACGGTAGAATTTCCACCAAGCCTAAACCATATCTGTRACCTTCCGGCTTTGTGTCAGAGTAGGGGAACAATGTGAAACTTTGTCCTTCCTTTAGCTAACTAAACTAGGCTGAGCTTTCTTAGTAGATGGAGACCTAAAACCAGCAAAGTCAGTTTAAGTCGAGAACGGAGGATGCCTGGAAATAGGGATGCAGAGGAAGAAAGACTGCTGAGAGAGTGAAAATGAAATGGGAGAAGAGAGGTGGGAAGCGCGACAGAGGGCCAGCAGACTGCAGAGAAGCTTGGAATGGAAAATGCTGAGGAAAGGTCAAGGTGGGATGGTGGCAGAGCAGAGACAGGGCTTGGGGCAGGTGGAAACGGGACGGTGTTTGCGCTCCAGGTAGCGCTGCCCGGGGAGAGGGTCAGTGGAGACTTGGGTGTTGCAGTGTTACATGGTTGTCTGCCTGCTTAAATTCTGAACCGGAGATCAGCAGTYGAACTGAGCGCTCAGCTCTCAAGAAAAAAGGAACAAGACTTAGAGTTGATAAGAATCTGAAAAAAAAAGATGTAAAAACAAGGAAAAAGGGGTATTTATGACTGTTCCAGTGCCACTTAGGTATTTGCCTGACACAGGCTGRATTCTACAGCAGACACACCGGGGGGCTTTTCTGCCTGCAGACCTAGGGAAACACTCCAGGTTGTTTTGCCTGCCTGTGTTTACAGTACCATCACGAATGGTGTTACCAGGTAGAAAGACCCAAATAAGCTTTACATTAGCTATCAGAAGCAATCGAGCTGCAGCAGAGTCAACATCAGTGAGATTAATCTAACCTGTCAAGGAATAGGGCAAAATGCATGGTTTAGTTCACAGGTATGCAAGAGTTTCTTTGAAATGTTAAAAGAGCATGTGGTTGGTTTATGCTCTTATATGACAAACCACATATATAAAAAATAGATTTTCATTCTCACCTAATTCTAAAATAGGTTTTAAGATCTGATGTGGAGGTTTGAAACAGGTATATTAGACTGATTTCAGAAATATAGAATGCAAAGTGTATGTAGTGAACTACTTCTCTTAGCCATATTATCATTAACATCATCATCAACTGTTGCAATTTTCTTATACARGTAAGGTTATTATTCCTGAGTGCTAATATGCTAAAAAGGCCTTCTCTGGATTAAAACARTGTACAGAAAGTTATTTCAAAACATCAGCAAGTCGAATGAGAGTCAATTATTTAGTTAAGATCAATAATAATATTGGATAATAATTTTATGTACAATTGATTCTGATAAGAAAATATTGTGATGCAGTTGTCACGTCCCCAAGCTAATAGATTTCTGGGGCCATCTCAGAGGCAAAGAAAGGCATATGTGAGAGTCTGGCACTCC
The DNA here is from genome assembly GCA_003342815.1 of Eudromia elegans. NCBI lineage: Eukaryota > Metazoa > Chordata > Aves > Tinamiformes > Tinamidae > Eudromia > Eudromia elegans. The sequence continues at coordinate 1,552,660 of PTEX01000126.1, read as the reverse complement.
ACAGCATCAGCAACCACTGCCTTTGACAGACACACAGTGTTGCTAACAAGCTTATCAGTGGTATCTTGCCTCAAAGCAGGCAAGGAAACATTCTGGAATACCTTTGCTACAGCCATGTAAAAGAAACTCTGTGATTTTTTTTTTCCACCACCAAAATAGTATCTTTCACAGGCTRGTGAACTTGGAATGAAATCTAAGTTCATAGCATACATGGCCATGATTTTATAAAAGAACTCTTTATTTCCACATAACCCCCAGCTGTGCAGAAAGTGCTGATTACATGGTAGTTGTTAGATTTAGTAAGAAATTCCTTGCCTGAAATCAGGTACTTCTATTCGTAATTCAGATACCTGAGTACAGTGTGTTAGTACCTAATACACTATAGTTATGCCTTCTGATTTTGAGCCGTCTTTCAGTCTACCAATATATAAAAATGAGAGTTCATGTCCCGTTAACGTTAGTATTTATAAGTGAATTGGAGCTCCTTTGCTGACAAGCACGTGACATGCGCATGGAATCAAGCATATTTAAGGAAGGTGTTTTGGTAAACACCACAGCTTACTAAAAGAGGGGAAGAAATCCCTCAGCCCTGCATATCAGCTAGTGCATTTTGATGAAGGTCCTAATTCATCAGCACATTTTTGCTGAACTCTTTTGCTGACTTAAGCCGAAGTCCAAGAGGTTTATAACTGGATCTCAGGTTTAGTAATCCTAATTAAACCTCTTTGGCATTATTATGCCTTAATCTGTGCTCAGATCTCATATTTGATATAACACAAAACTGTTATTGAGGATGGAGACTATACTAGCTATATTCTTAGGAGTCAAGGAATGCTGCTTCCTTTTTTGGCAAATTAGGTGTCCTGTCTCAGAACTTTTCTCCCTCCCTGACATATAAAGAAGTATGATCTTTCAGCAGCTACTATGAAATCATTCTGTTTATTTGCTTTTATTTGATTTTATTTTGCACTTTTCTCTTAGCCTCTTCTAGCTTTCAGGACATCTTTGGTAATATTAATTTTTGCAAATGTAATGTTGTAAGAACACATACACTGTTGTTTCTTTACCATATGAAAAATGTCTTGTTTTACATTTGTAAAATATTTCATTTCTTTTAGATACTGTGCAATGGACCAGGAACATGTGTTCCTGTCTGTCTATGTGCTCTTCTACTTGGGCTTCTAGGACTAAAGAGAGCGATCATTGTGTACGTAGARAGCATCTGCCGCGTGGAAACCTTATCCCTCTCTGGAAAGATTCTTTACTACTTTTCAGATTACTTCATTGTTCAGTGGCCTGCCCTGAAGGAAAAGTATCCCAAGTCGGTATATCTTGGTCGGATAGTTTAAAAACAGAAGACAGCCTTTACCTAAAGTAAACCCAGAAGGCTTCTCACTAAAGAACTATTACTTTTCAAATAATTTATTTTCGAAGATTTTTGTTGAGAAATTAGGCTGCTACTGGAAAAGCAGGCAATAATAAATATATCATTACACTGAAGCATATTTTTGTGTAGGTGCGTTTATTGGCTTCATATAGCTCACCAGTACCCCATATGGCTTGAAGTCTATGCTGCCTCTGTTTTCATCTAATTTTCCTGCTATGTGAATAGGAATTTTTGTCTACAAATAAATATGGGAGTTTGTATGAATTGTAACATTTCCTGTAAGGAAACTTTGTGTAGTTTTCTAAATTGTAAGAAACAAAGTCTCGTTTTAACACAACAGACTTATTTCCTGTATGCTAGCAGTGAAGTCCCTTGTGGATCCTTAGAGTATAAAGGAAACAGTTATATTAAGTTGGCTTCATGACAGTTTGTACTCCACAGTCTTCCAAAACGCCCARAGCATTAGACTGGTATCATTTTTCCTCAGGGCTTGTTGAAGCTGGCCCTGTGATCTGCAGTGCACCTCCAAAAATTCCTGCTCAGTTCTCAAGATAAATACAAAGGTGACAAATGTCATGCTACTGGCACAATATTTATAATTTAAGAAGTACTTTCTCCCCAGTTTACATGCAAAAATGCTTAGCAGGTTTATGTCACAGAGAGCAAACTGCTGCTTGGGATAATTGGACTGGTTCAGTCTCTTGTATATGGGAAAAAGTGAATGTTAATACCAGTTAAAGTGGAAGCGAGACACTATTGTATTTTCCTGATACAGTGAATTTGGTTTTCTGCACATTTTGTTTGCCTCTTTAAGCACCTTACTTCTGGAGTACAGTATGCATTTAAGAAGATTTTTTCATGGCAAATGGTATTATATTCCTTGGAACAGTTTTTAAAGGGCACTTTGTTGGAGGTAAGTATGTGAAAGTCTACTTTAATATTTCACATTCATCTGGTAAGATGTAATTCTACACACCTATAAAGCAGTATAAACACCTCTGTCCACACACAGCGCTGTGTGTCTGGACAGAGAAACACATGCAGGAAAGAAGCTCACAGAGAGAAATGCGTTACAGAGGTCACAGACCCACTGCCATGGAGCCCGCAGCAGCTCCTCGTGCTGTCACAGAGGGACGTTTTTGCTGTCTGAAGCCTTTTCCCCTGTGTGACATGTTGAAAAGGTTGTGGGGTGATTCTGGTACGGACCGGGGAGCCGTAGGGGCTGGCTGAACAGAAACACAGGCTCATGCTGTTTGGAAACAAAGTAGAAACCTGAGAGAGGAATATTTTGCTTTTCATAAAACAATATGTAGAAAATTACTGTCATGATATTGCAAGGCCCTGTAAGGAAGCCGTTATAACCTGTCCAACAGGCTTAATAATTCTTAGCTGTGAGAGAGACATAATTAGATCCCATTGATGTGGTCACAGTTAAGTTCAGAACATAGACTTTTTGTGGTTTTTAACCTGAATTATGTCTGACATTAAAGAGCAGTTAGTAGGTTAAGAATATGTGGGAGGGAATCTTTGTTCAGTACATGCCCAGGTCCTTGAGAATGACCCAGCTAAAGCAATTCCGATGTGTTTAAGGGCCTTTTCCCTAAACTCCTAAACTGGAGTGAAGACTTTCTTATCAGGACTTTCTGCCTCGTCGCAGATAGTTTGGTAACTTGGAGATACACTGGCCTTTATTATGGCTAACGGTACTTTATTTTGGATGGTGTTCTCCAAGCTGAATCGTGCTTTGTGTTGCGCAAGGGCACTAGAGCAGAGGGGAAGGAGGACCAGGCTTCCCAGTGAGAGGCAACAGGGCAGGATCTTGCCCTGAGGCTGGGGGAGGCAGGAGGAGAGAAGGGCAGGGACSGGGTTCATTGACAGGCCCCATGGCAGCTCCGTGGCTGCTGGGCTGGCAGCRGGGCGAAGCCCTCAGCTGGCGGGCACCTAAACACAGGCAGGGCTCCAACAGGGCCAGGCTCACGGGCTGCTCCTGCTCAGAGCAGGGCAGGATTTATCCTGTTCCCTCCGAGGGCTCTGCASTTACAGGTTGGTGGAAGCATCTCTGGCAGTTCTGCTCCCCCTTAACACCCCGCCCAGGACAGGGCTTTGTCCTCTGGTGCATTTTAAACTGTAGCTTTAGAAATTTTATGAGTCTGCCCTGGAACACTGGAGCTTTCAAAAGGTTCTTCCACCTGTAACTGTTACTGATGGGGAAGTCACTCACCTGTTCAGACTTGGAAACTCCCTTGTAAGTGCTCTGCAGTAACAGCCCACATCATGAGAGGGGGTTCTGCAGAACTCACCTGCTCCAGGCCATCTCACGGGGCAGAATTGCACCTTCAGTCACATGGGAAGAACTTTTTYATCTTCACTTCCACCTCTGAGAAGCAGAGCTGAAAGGATTTCTGCTTGTGATTTCCCCCCCCCCAATGGGGGTGATTCTCACTTCATTTAGTGCACCTGAAAACTCAGGTTAATACAGTGAATATAAACTGCATTTAAGGGGGGGGGRGGGGGAAAGGTGTGATCAGCTTGGGTGGGGGTGCTATTAGGTGATAGGAGAGTACCCATTTCCTTGTTTTTTTTCTGCTGTTTTCCTTACTCTTCACTGGCTTAGGAGCCAGCCCGAGTTAAGGACACTTATTTCCTGCCAGTTTGTAATAAGTCTTAYTAAGTGAACTGGCCCACACTACAGTGAAGTTAAAGCAACTAGACCTACTTTGGGAGATGACAGAAGTGGAAAGATTGCAGCCTAACTTTGACCAAAGCTTCCAACAAAGTCTGCATTCATAACTGGACAGGCTAGAGCATAGAAAAGAGTTTCTGGCTTAAATTCTGTTAAAGGAAATTTTGTTATCAACTAGATTGGCTTTTCCTTGAAAAGATTATCTCAAATAACTGCTAGTTCTCTCCAGACGCACCGTGGAGCTGAAGTAAACCAGCGTTTTGTTACTGAGCAGCTCTTATCTTGTTTGTAGTAGGTGGGTACAACCAAACTGTCATTGTTCTAAAGGAAAACTGCATTCTTCCTGCTTTGAGTAGCAAAACACAAAACAGTGCTGTAATGTTCAGCCTTAGGGGCCTGAAAGTAGCTGACTTAGATTCCTTCCATTTTAATTCCTGCGTTTTGCTGTGTCTCATTCTTTCCCTTAAATATTAGTATCTAGGCAAACAAATTTGTTACAGATATAGCAGAGGTTTGGGGTAAAATATACTACCGCTTACCTCCTCATTGCCAAAAGGGAAAACRGAATATTTTATGGATTTAAAGGAAAACAGAAGAAAGATATTYTTCAAAGAAAACAAATGCGACTTTATGGAAATATCATCATCGAAACTGGCAAAGATTCAAAAGAGAATAGAARTCATCCAAAAATTCTTTCACTCAGTCCTAGCTTGGATTCAGACTGCTTTAGTTATCAGACTTCTTGTTTTATCACAATATGCATTAGTTGACGAGTATCAAATATTCGGAGTTACTTCACTTTTCACCTGGTTGTTCTCTTTCTGTGGAGGGTATATGATGTATAGACACTGAAAATTTTCAATTTATTTTCCATTACCCCTTTTCTACCATAAAAGAGGAGAGCCAGCTAGACAACAATAGCAATATACAAACAAACAATATACAAAAATAATGGTATAAGAAAAAGTTGACTTTTGATGAAAAATGGCCTAAAGATTTTTTTTAAGCCATGCCAGGAGAAGTTCAGACTATCTCCCTTCAGCCAACTAACTGAGCTTCTTGCAGCCCCACAGTAATCATTACAATCATGGGCTGTCTTCTAGCAGTTTGCATTAATGACTTCTGGGAACACAAGTCAAAACCTCACAAGTACATCCTGAAATTGTACTCCTGCAATTCTGCACACACCAGTTTTTCCAGGCAAAAACACCCCGTCACAGCAGGTGCAAGTCAGTTAATGCCTTGAAACAAGAGGTTGCCACATGCAAATAACAAACAGACAGTTTTAAAGGTGCATTTTCACAAATCACATTTGCAAAGCAAAAAGATACTCTTGCATATGTTCAAAGGGCCATAGTGCATAAACAGACATTATTTCTTGCAGCCTCAGACGAGCTCATCAGCCTTCCTTGGCCATTGTGCTCTATCAGCAATCGTGTCTAAGACCAGTCCTACTTACCAGGCGAGGAGGGAAAGCAGACAGCTTACATGAAAGGCTGTCTCTGGAACAATCGGAGCAGCATTTGCACAAAATCTTTGGCTTGATTCAGCGCCAAGTGGCACAATCCAGCCAAGCAGATTTCTGTCCCACACGCCTCTGTCCTTTGCAAAGAGCATGAAAGGTTGGCCCTGTCACTGTGTCTGTCTGGAGGCTGCATCTCCTCCATCTTCATGAAGAAAATGATGTGTTTTAATAGACCCAAACAGCAGTTTGGGTCTATTAAAACACAGCAGTCAGCTTGGCGGGATATAGAGTTACAGTAGCAGAGCAGATAAAAACAGTGCAAGATCAGCAGTTTGTAATTCTTCTTTAAAGAAACTTTTACTAATACATCTGCTCTCACAAAGGGATGCCCTGAAACTGAAGCTCAGACTGCAGCTATGGAATTTCCACCCAGCTTCTTTTCATTTACAGTGGCGGGCGTAGGAAAAGCCTGGCGTAGACTACTTCATAAATGTTAGAAGCTTAAAATGTCACCTTTTTTCTTTGATTTTTTATTTGATTTGCCTAAGTATAAGCTCAATTGAGCTTATACTGTCCCTTKAATATACTTGCTGTTAGCTGGACGGAGGGCAAGTCTTGCTGCAAACAAAGCTCCATTAGCCCTTCCCTGCTCCTACRGCAGTCGTGATGCGTGTAGGTTTTGGTCACTGCGGTACCTGTCAGGTACCTGTTAGCACTAGACACAGAGCCTACAGCCTTTAGTTTACATCTTGAAAATGRCTTCAGGAAAGTAGTTCATGAAGTAATTATGAGCTAGTTACAGATGTAGGAGAAACTGTGTTTAAGGTATCAATTCCCTGGGAGGATGGTTTTTAATTATAATTTCACCAAAACTAATCTTCCATTCATTTAATGCTGTGTGAGTGAAGGACAGATTGCATGTGATGAACACAAGGTTCAATCAAGTGAAGCTTGTGTGTCAACTGTGTAATGAACTGCGGAGGGGTTGTCGCCATTATGGGACAGAAAAAATAAAAACAGTTCTGRAATTTTGCAATAGGAAAAAAGAGAGCTTTCAAACTCGTGTTCAAACAAAACTGATTGGTATTCTCGGACTAGATTTGGTAGTCATGGAGGTTAAACTGCCAGCACAGATGACAGCAAGCCAGAGCACAAGCAAGTACTGTGTGAAGGGCTTCAAGAAGCTCTCTGGCTCATTCAGTGCTTTGACGCTCCCTCTCTCTTGCTGGCCTGCATTACAACTGCACAATTTACCAATAAATATCTGGTTGTTCTAGGAGGTGGATGTAGATCTGGGAAAGGGCTCATTAAGTCCTTTCACTTATTGTGTACAGCACAATTTGAACCTAAACCCCTCTGATTCTTGATTTCATTTTTGCTTTTCATCAGCAGCCTTACTTCCTTATAGCCTAATGATAGTCCCATGCCYTGTGCTGTTAAAATCAGTAGGAAGTACTTTGAGGCAAAGGTCATCCTGCAGAAACAGCTCCATAAAGGACAGGTTTCTGCGCAAACATTTACAAGAAATGCAAAAGCCTATTTTGCAGTAGCTTTGGACAGAATTTACTGTTTGTGTTAAAAAAAAAAAAGGCASCAAGCCCCGACGTGTCTCATGCTACAGTGGTAATGGAAAATGAAGAGAGAGTGAGGCGTGATACAGGGACATAGGCATTTGTTGATRTGCTCGTTTAAACTCAAGTGACTTGTTTCGCACGGTGCAAAATTTCACATTGCTTATATATTTTCCTATTTCCCCTCCGAACAAAAATGCAGATGTTTAACATGCTTAGTCTGTCAGTTACTGGATCAGGGGGAAGTATATCTGCAATCCAAATAAGCACCTTTACATTTAGCTGTGATAGGCTTTAACTATACATGTATTTATAATGAGATGTATTTTTGATCMATAACATCAGTTTTACACATAGATTTTGTTGTTTGGATTGCTCCTACCTGAGGAACTGAGCTGAATGAGGTGTCTGACACAGCGCTGGCTCTCTAAACAGAGAAGTGAGAASGGGGTCTGTGCAAATAAGGACTTCTTTCCTCTTTCAAACAGTTACGGAACTTTRCCAACAGGGATAATACTATGTATTTAACAAGTCTGGTGTAAAATGATGTTTCATGAATGGGAGCACAGACACCAGTGAGTCATCCTCTAGTTGTACCATATCCTTGGCAATGTTTCACCTAGAGCTTTTTGTTTGAATCGATGCAAAATACAAGGCAGGAATTCATGACTTTGCAGCGAGGTGGCCTTCTGGGGCAGAGTTCAAGTCCTGGATCTAGACATAAGCGTACAATTATTCTGAGAGATTTTGTAGAAATGAAAGAAAGAAAAAAAAAAAGAAGAAGAAGAAAGAAACAATGACACAACTATATTTCTATATTTGTAGTCACGGATTTAAGTATGTTTTTCTATGCTGCTAAGTTGCAGCTATCAGCACAAATAATTACKAAGAGGTGGAAATGCAGAAAGTAGCTAGCTAGCACTGGCTGCACTGTGATGAATACTTGTGCCTTTTCTGTGTGCTGGTGCACAGTACATACTTAAAAAGCAGAAAGGCTCTGSTCCTTTTAAGAAAGCGTGGATATTTGCAGTGTTGTATCAAACAGATCTGCTGGGTGAGCATTACTGGAATTTCCACTTCCAGCTGGGAACAGCTGGATAACTCAGCTTCCTGCTTTATTGTTACACCGGGCAAGTGAACTCCACCGCTTCCACTTAGGATCCGCCTGGGGATGTCAGCTGACAGTGACATTCACTGTCCTCACCTCAGCGGCAGCAGCCCCAAAGGTACCCCCAGAATGTCCAGAATCATCATTCAGTGTAAGCTAATGGGCAGCCATTTGTAACAAAATAAGTATGAGGGTTGGGAATCACAGTTCATTTCTTTTATATCTCTACTGAGTAGTAAGATATTAAAAATAATACTGTAATATTGTACAGCAGCACTTTAAGTGATATCTTAACTGTTCTACATTAATATTTGTAAGGATTCCTTAAAAAGTAACATGGTTGTAAAACAATCTCAGCTCTTCTATCACTGACATACAGTTAGAAGCTAGCACAAACCAGGAGAAATAAGTTATCCTGCAGTGCAATCACAGCCATGAAATACTTTAAATCTAACTCAGAACTAGAGGTGCAAATTCCTGAAAAAATCTTCACCTATTTTTTTTTTCTCAAATAAGAAGAATAGGGGTGAAAGGAAAGTTGAGGAAACACTGGAAGAAGTTTCTACTTTTACTGTGAAGCTGTGCTTTGAAAGAATGATTGAACAGTCAATTCTGAGAAAAAAAGAAGTTATGAGCGCTGCATTTTTTCCCCAAATGCACTCAGTTTTTTTGAAGACTGAGCATCTATAACACAAAGCACTTACCATTTTTTTCATACTGTGTAGGCTGAGTTTACCATGGTAAGTACCACTGCACTGTGCTGACTACAGGACAGCCAATACTTCTAGAATATCACACTCAYTTCCAAGCCTTTCCCTCTACAGAAAGTTTATTTTGCATCTCCTCGGTATAAGACGTGGTCTCGTTGCTTACCGTTTCTAATCKCCATAACTAATGTCTTCCGCTGTGTTTAGAAGTGAACATCATGGGCTGCACTATTTGGGTTCACTTCTTCCCCCGTCTCCRTTCTGGGGTGTGTTTGGAGATAAACTGCGAGGCTGGGGACGCCAGCAGGGCCCTCCCCAGGGCTGGACTTGCCACGGAATGAGCAGCCAGCACAAAACACACACCATGCTGCTATAACCTACTGTTTAAAACTGACCGATTACTTTTATTTATTACATATAAGCAAACAACTGCTTTAGATATTAGGTCTTTCTTCCAGTCTGAAAGGAGACTTCTTTGTGCAACCAAAAAAACAAGAAGAAATCCCTCAACCTCAGAATTTCCCAAGCGCTGTGGGATGCAATACAAGCACAAACCCAGTAAGATTAATGATCTGGAATACAGCAGCTAAAACCTCAGGATTCTGTATTCCAGTCCTGTTATCCAAGCATCAGCTATTCCTAATACCCCTCTCTCCCCAAAGTCTGACTCACATCCTCTGACATCTACTGAAGTACATTAGCAGTGACACTGATTATTTGAAACCTCTCTTATCCAAACAGATTTGAGATCTCTCACTACTGTAATAACTGAGTCTGCACTCTGTGGTAGGAAGCCTTTGGCTAAATGCCACTGTATCTCAGCTATTCACTCATCATGTGCAGCACTCATCAGCCTTTTATCCCCTGCACCCGTTGAGTCTCAAATAACCCTATAAAGCACTCCGAATATCACTTGTTGTGTGCTGKTTTGCTCTTGAAGCTAGCAAAGCCATGGAAATTCAAAGAATAATGACCAATGTTAAAGAAGAAATGCAGTTAAGCCCTTCCTGAAACTTACCAGTACTTTGGTCAGGCAGCAAGAAAAAGGTTTTTGATTCATTTTTGCCCCATTCAGATATTGACTGGTAAGACAACAGCTCTGTGGTGTACTTAAGCATTTCAATAGCATCGTTGCTCAAAATAGTCTTGTTTTCACAGTGTGGGTATGAAGATTAYAGCCATCATGAAGCTGACTATTCAGCGTAGTTTACATTTGGCATCAGAAAAGTTTCAGTAATGCAACTTAAAGTTTCAGTAAAAATTACCACACAAYGGTCATTTAAAATCAATTCCATTTTTAAGTTATCTATTATTGGAGAAAGGATTGGAATATGCAGAAAGGTGGGGGAATGAATGACAGGACTCGGTTGCTTGAAGGACACACGCCCTTGTCCAGAACCCATAAAGAGCTGTGCCCAGGCAGAAGCGGGGAGAACACGTGCAGGCTGCAGGAAAWCATTAGTGATGGGAGCAGGGGGAACCAAATGGGAAAGCTGTCCTGGCCCGGGCCTAGAACAACTGTTCAGGTAAAGTTCAGGTCATGCTGTACAGACAGCAGCCAAGCAGTGAATGCTGCCTCTGTCCACATCCTGCAGATATAGAATTACTTCTTTAAAAAAATAAAGGTTAAGTTAAAGTGGCAGATGGAAGCCAAGAAACAGAGTAGTGTGCGTTGTCCACACGTGCACTTTCGTGTGTTTTGCTACACTACTTTTCTTACATAAATATCATTATGAAACAAAACAGGTCTTTATTAATCTGGCTTGCTGATAACAGAATAAAACATATAGGCACACATATGTTAGCGACGGGCAGATCTTGTGTGTGGTACTGCAAATGTTCCCTCTTACTGGTCAACACAAGTGTCGGTGATCACTTTTCSCTCCCGTTTGGGAGGCTCCCTATCTGCTGCAAGCCAGAAAGCCTGTGGCTGCTCACACCAGTTTGAAAAAAAGAGTGGAGCGTTCCGGGCATTGTTATCACCCCGTAAGCAATCCAGAGTCCTTTTTTGCCTTCTGTGTATTAGTTTAAGCACGTTACAATACCAAAAGCAAGAGAGGTGTGGMTGGCTACAGGAATTGGGACAGAAAAAGACTTTATCAGCGGAATCAATGATGGAATCAGTGGATTTCAAAGAAGTGTTTAGGTATTTTAACATTGCAATTTACTCAGTTTTAAAATTATAGAGCTTAAGCTATACAAGTATGTGTATTAAGTCTTTTGCCTCAGGAAAGTATTTTAACAAGAATGTGAATATTTTGTCTTAAAAAGTTAGATACAAAGGGGAAATCTTTCCCAAATTAGGACTCAAGCTCCACTCATAAACTACCACAACTCATGCTTTAAAAAAAAAAAATCCTTACCCAAACAAGGATCCTTCTCTTCCCCCCGTCCCCAAGAAAAGTCTTAGCTTATATTTCTTCTCTCCTACAGTACTGTAGGTTTGGTCCTGTGCAATTTTCTGAGCGTTTTGGCATCGTGTGCCTCGCTGGAGACATCTCCATAAAAGGGCATTTACTCCAGCAACATGGGGGAAACGCAATACGTTGATGTCAGATAATAATTCCACCAAGGCTGAATCTGGCCCCACGCTGCACTCTGTGGTATTTGCGCTTAGTTTTTCCATATGGTGCTTCAGGAGTGCTCCTAGGTGCCAGCCTTGGGGAGGGGGCCGGGAGGAGGCCGTCGTGCCCGGCGCCTCGCTAAGGCGGCAGCGCGGTGCACGGCCCGTGGGCCTGGGCGCCAGCTCACGCGGCAGCGCCGTCTCGCCAAGGACAGGGGCACAGTTGTATTTAGCCTGCAGCTCCCTCAGTATCCGCGGGCGTGAGTTAATTAGGTTAAAGCTCTGTGGAGCGGCAGTGCCCCTGGACCCCCCGGATCACCCACTGGCAGAGCTGGGCAGCTCCAAGCTGCACAGAAATTGCAAAACGGCTGATTTAGCTCCTTGTAGCTCAATGGCATCGCAGGGAGCCGGTGCAGCCTTCTCCCCGCCTGGCCAGGTTAGCACCCGGCAGGCAGCTTTTTCCTACCCTCGCGCTTCAGCTGTGACTCAGGCAGCCTGCAGCATCCTTCCCTTCTTTACCTTCTGGAGCTGCAGGCAAAGTTACACGCATCCCCAGCATTACCAAAAAAAAAAAAAAAAAAAAAAACCCAAAAAAACACAAAACACCCACTTCTAAACTTCCAAGAGCATGTTTTGCTCATTGTCTCCTCCTCACCCCAGCCCTGGCAACACCCGCCTTCCCTGCGACAGTCCCACCGAGATGCTGCTCCACCTAACCTAACCTGCCTCCTCTTCCTCACCCCTCGCGCTGGTCTCAGCTCAGCCCTTGGGTCGACTCCCACACGAGCTCTGCCCCTCTGGGAGATCTCCAGCCCCTCCTCAGCTGAGGCAGGTAAGGAAGCGCAGACGAGGCCCAGCTCCTTTTAACGGCCCCATCACTTGTCCTCGGTCGTCCCTGCAAAACACAGCCCCCATCACACAGTTAAACACATGAACACAACGCGTACTTGATAGTTTTCTGTTGGGCCACATTAATTCTTTAGATTACAGTGGAATTACACAAGGGATAATTTGGGCTCAGGGACTTTAACAGGACTCTGCATATGCTTACAATAATTTATGTTCAAGAATGTTTGCAAGATAATGGGCCACGTATCCAGGAAAACAGATTTTTGTCTCTTGCTAGTCCTTCTTTATTGGTTTCCAGCTGAACTCTCCAGCGCATGTTTATGATATTACATGTGCTTGCTGAAGAAGTTATTACAATGTCACAAAGAGGATTATGATTTCAGGTGGGGAATAATTCTCACACAAATCCTCTTTCCATACAAACAGCCTTAGAAATAAGGAATGTAGAAAAATAGGGCAAAGATAAGAGATTTATACATAATGAGCCAGATTGCCCAGTGTGCCCCAGCTGCTTGATACTACACCAGTGGGGTTAAATGTGCTTTGTGTTGTCAGTGATGCAAAACAGAACGTGTTTTTAACTACGCTCGAGTATTTTTTATGCAACATTTCCCCTAGGCATAAATACATTATTGATCACAGGACAAATCGCAGCAGTCACAGCAAAAGACGGGAGCTTTCTTAGTGGGCGCCCAGCATCGGAATAAAGGCCCCAGAAGGCATTCGTGTCCTGATCAGAGGACGTAAAAATTAAAAATGCTAAATGATTTATTCAAGGATAATTTAAACCTGATTGCCCAGCTACTAGCCAGCAATATTTTACTTTAGAATTAATGAAATACATTATTTATTGAGCTGAGAAAAGCGTATCAATTGTGACTGTCTTCAATCTCTCAAGGCACGGTGCATTTTGGCAAAAATGATTGAGGACATTAATAAATAAGGTCCTGATCCAACTTTGCATGGAAACATTTCCAAGGACTTTGGAGCATTTTGAATCTAGCCCTAAATCACTGGTCCTCTGAGGCTGCGAAAGACGAGCCAGTCCCAACCTTGACATCCAAAATTTAATGCACTTTCATGCTGTTTAYGTGAGCCACCGCTTCCCTCGCCCCATCCCTGGCTTCCTGCTTCTCCTGCCGTTTCCTTTTCCCAGCTCTGGCTGCTTGGCTTCCGTTAATTGGGAACGGCCCCAGCTCCTTCCCTTGGCCGCAGCCCTGCAAGCCCTGCCCGCGGGGAGCCGGCGTGCTCGGCCGCGAGCGCCCTACACGGGCCCATGGCGCGGGCCGCACGGAGGGGCTCCTGCTGGGCCCCGCTCCTGTGCCCGGCGTGGCCCTTCTCCCCGCGCAGAGCCGAGCGGCCCCAGCGCCCGCTGCCCTCCCACAGCGGCCTCGCGCTGCCCAGGCCACGGCAGCCCCCTCGGCCGCAGGCACCGGGCGAGCGCCGGCATCAGGCAGCATCCTGTGCTCCTTGCACCGTTGGAAGGGGGTGAGCGCATGGCACCAGCCCCAGCACAGCTGCAAGAGCAACACAAGGGGCAGAACGGGCACAAGGAGAGGCCAAGGGAGCCGTTCCAACAGCGAGGAGAGCAGGACCCGGACCAGCCGCTCCCCCAGCAAGGCCAGCCGCGCCGCCAACCCCACGGAGCAGAGCGGCCACCGCGGCACGCGGCCGCTGACGGCGGTCAAGGGGAGTTAGAAGCAGTTAAAGGCGGTTGAGGGCCGGGCGGCCGCGCCCCTGGCGGCGTCGCGCGGAGCCCCCGCGGATTCCTCCCGGCTGACGCCGCCGCGCGCCCGCCCCGGCGGCCGCGATTGGCGCTGGGCGGCGGGGCCGGGCCGCGCGCGGGGAGGGACTGGAACTTTCCGCGGCCGCGGGCGGACTCGGCTCAGCGCGAAGCAGCAGCGGCGGCGCCGGAGCACGCGGCCATGACCCACTTCAACAAGGGCCCCTCGTACGGGCTCTCCGCCGAGGTCAAGAACAAGGT